>LPNX010459052.1:108664-119175 GCA_001517045.1 Pseudotsuga menziesii | reverse complement strand
AATTTGAAGGGGTGTAAAAGGACATTGTTATTGATCTTGGTCGCCTTCCTTTTTACCAGGATTTAACATCCATTATCAAACGGGAGGTCCAGTTTTATCCTAAAGAATTATTACTGCAAGAAAATCCTTTGTAACAGCCACTACCATATATGGATCAACACAGGGAAAAAAAATTATTTGACCACATTCAAATTAATATTCTAAATCCTAGAAATGATTTCGACTTAGTGATGTACAATTAATGGAGCATATATATTTCTCACGGAAATCATCATTCTCGATATTGATCGAGTTCCATGATACATAGTGCGGATATGATGAAAGCAAACATGGATCATAGTCAAAAATTAAAACTCCTATAGTTGTATTAAAATGGTAAATTGGATTTAAATTTATTTTGAAAATGGATCATGGACGTTGCCCATTTTACTATTTGATTTGAACTAATCATGAAAAATAAACTGAAAATGATAATAGGGCTGTGTACTTGTGATTTGTCATGTNAATTACTACATAGACATTGAAAAAATTAATTGCACATTTCACTCTTGAGAATGATTGGTAGGCGAATCCCTCTATGATCCCACATTTCACTCTCTAATTATTACACAGACATTGAAAAAATTAATTGCACATTTTAGTCTTGATAATGATTGGTAGGCGAATCCTTCTATGATCCCTCTAATTCCTACACAGACATTGAAAAAAAATAATTACACATTTCACTTTTGATAATGATTGGTAGAGGAATTCCTCTAATTGCTGAGTGGATTTTATTCCTAATTGGATTTGATCCCTCTAATGATAGTAGCTTATTATTTTAATTGATTATAATGTTATCTATTTCAGAGATTGCAAATTGTGTCGAGTTATTTAAGAGGTATTATTCCAGTAAGAAACTAAAGATAGTAAGTTTACATGGATATAATCCCTTGGCACATGTAACATCAATGGAAAATTTCACACCATGTAATTATCTGCAAAAAATTTAACCCCATGTAATTATCTACAAAAATATGTTGGCCTACTAAACAACCATGCAAGGCTTCTTAAAGAACCCATGGTAAATTGCATTCAAGGAGATTTCATTATTTTTTTTTACCAAATTTCCATTAAAAATAAGGAAAATAAAAAATAAACTACTCTTAAAATAAATTATAAAATTTCAAAAAATATATTATTTCAAACACTAATCAATACATTCATTTCCAAAGACTGTTTTTCCATGAGCATTGTACCATCCATCCATGAATCATGATGAAACAAAATTAAGATTTGCACAAATTCTGAATTCATTATTATACTTTAAAATTTCTAAAAAGATTACAGATGTAATTTCAAGTCTCTATCACTGGATGACCGAATTTCTAACCATGTTTGGATCAAGTGAAAATGGTGAAGAGCATTTCAATATCTGCCACCATGTCGAAACTCATCTAGGCACTGAAGAATGTTGTTGCATTTCCTTGGAAATGAATTTGCTACATGTTGAGCAACGGGAGCACTATTCTTAATGCAAAGATAATGAACCTAATGTCAATTCCAACGAGCTAAAGAACTTTCCAACTCTCACAAGCACCATGTGAGAGTTGGAGTTGAGTTGAATGAGCTCCTCCTCATGCAAGATAGTCGTTGATAGTAATATCATACTCATAATCGACATTTGCATGAAGAGATGTAAGCAAAAACGATGTTAGACATTTCCAAATGCAAACGATAGTTTTTTAAATTCAAACTAGAAGTGTAATTATATTGTAATTGTTGTACTTAAAAGGTGGAGAGCATATTAAAATTTCCTTAGTTTCAAAAATTGTAGTGGGAAACGAAATCCCAAGTTTAGAATTTACAAATGTGTTTTACTAACATAGATCTATCTTAAAAAAGTCTACCAATTGTTGAAATAGATCAAATTTCTAGCTTTAAATCCTTTTTACTGGAAATGTTTAAAAAATGTACAGTAATGTAGAATGTGCCTCTTCTATCCAAAACAAAAGAAGAATGATTGTTTGGGGTAAAATGGAAAACCCTAGTGTGACTCTAAATCTAAACCATATTTACATTTACTTAATCCTTACAAAATTATAGTCTAGATATTTTCTAGTTTAACAATTTATTCAATCCTTAATACTTATTACTTATATTGAGATAATCCTCATAATTCTATTTGTGTTTTCAACTTAACATGTTCCTTACAATGTTGATCAAACTCCATTTTTGTGTAACCCCCCATGATTGAAACCAGCCTAGATCCAAATCCTAGGCTCTATCAAGTGCCGAGAGGGATCAAATCTCCTGAGGTGCAAACCTCTTCTTGGGTATTGCACTAAAGGAGGTTTGCACCTCGAGAGATTTGATCCCTCTCGGCGCTTGATAGAGCCTAGGATTTGGATCTAGGCTGGTGGTAACCTTGCAAAATTTTGTATATTGCATTACATGGGGCTTGACATCAACCTTGATTCTAGGTTCCATGTTTTGTTTGTTTCTTGTACTTCAAATGCATAATAATATTAAATCAAGCAAATAATAAGAATCGAGAGCCTCAGTGGCGAGGGTAACATTGATTCGTCCCAACCACCCAAGCTACAAGATATTTTCCTTATAATGTTATATAGTTACAATCCTCCTTTACCCCACTATATTTCATATTAGGATGTTTTATTATATTATGAAATATAGTGGGGTAAAGGAGGATTGTAACTATATAACATTATAAGGAAAATATCTTGTAGTACGGTTTATTGTAGCTTTTTTATTGTTTATTTATAATAGAGTTTTTAGTAAAGATTAAAGATTACAGGTTTTAGTAGATGTCTTTTTATGTAGTATACTAATACATCATTAGAAAGATACCAATACACCTTTAATAAAACACCTCACGTCTATTGGGCGTAATTTGGGTGGTTGGGAGATTTGGTTATTGTGCTCCTCATCCGGGTTCAAATCTTGTCGGAGACATTTGATACTTGGGAGCCCTTGTATGTAATGAAATATTAGGCAAGTGAGCCATTTATCGTGATTGACCCTTTCAGGGGTTGTTGTTGTTTCCAATTCATGTATACTTGCTAAACAAGTAGAAGAGATATTTTCTTAAGTAGATGTAGTCATGGTGTAGACAAGGCTTCCATGATAAACCACCTTTAAAAAAAACATATTTATGTATAAATACATTATACAATAAATAAAAAACGTTTCATTTTAAAATATTTTTCATTAATAATGATTTTTACCAAATATCAACACCAAATAAACCTATATACAATAAACAGATCACCAAACAATGTACTAAATAAAATACACATCAATACTCTTGTTATGTAAGCCTGAAATTTCATTATAAAACATATTTTATAAATTAAATAATTAAAATTTACGTAATGTGCATTTAGATAACCATGCGAGCCCCAATGTACTTTATATATAAAGTGCAACGCCATGCACACAACCTCCATGCATTTTATTTTATAAATTTAAAAAATATAATTTAGTGCATTTGGGTTAAATATTGAAACCTAAATTTAAAAATATATATATAATTTAGTGCATTTGGGTTAATATTGAAACCTAGCTAACATTAAAAAGCATCAATTGATGTGATAATATGCCTTTCACCTCTTTGCACATAATATATGCATTATTGATCATTTATACATTTCATTTTAAAATGATATAAATATAAATTCTTTTGTTAAACCAAATATCATTTATACATTTTTCAAAAAAAAATAATATTTTTATGAAAAATAAATAAATGATATTTGATTTAATAAAAAAATTTCTATTTATATCATCTTAATCTTAGATAATCTTGATATGTAATTTATTTTTCTATGTAAAAAATTAAGATAAAAAAAATTTACACATCAAGAAATTAGATTCCTCTTAGTATTGAATAGAATCAAGTTGAAGATAAATCTATGCTAATTTATTAAATTAAAAAAAAAACATTAATACCTAAATGTGGCTAGAAAAGATCCAAATCCTAGGCTCTATCAAGTGCAGAGATGGATCAAATCTCTCGAGGTGCAAACCTCTTCTTAGGTATCCATTGATTTGATTCAAACCAAAAGACACATCTTTTTATTTAAGGTCAACATATAATATTTTTATTATTAATATTTAATATTATTTATGGCCAACATATAATATTTTTTATTATTTTTTATTTTGTCACTAATGAACATTGCATCATTTCCCCACACATGGTTTTAAAACCATATGCAAGGCCCTCCTACAACCATGGGTTGTTTAGGAGGCTTTGCACATAGTCTTAAAACCATTTGGAAGGCTCTCTTAAACCATGTACAATAAAACCATGGGTTGTTTAGGAGGCCTTGCACATGGTTTAAAAACCATGTGAAAAGCCTCCTAAACCATGTACAATAAAACCATGGGTTGTTTTGAATGCCTTGCACATTGTTTTAAGACCATGTGCCAACATTTTTTGGGGGATAATTCAATTTGTGTTTTTTTCTTGACCCACATATATTTTTACGGATAATTAAATTTTTACTTTTTTATTGTTTTTTTAGGTAGGAAGATTACAACATCTCCCCCATATTAGATTGTTTTTGTGGCCGACATTTATTTTGGGCTATTAGAAATTTTTTTTTTATTAATAAAAATAAGGATACGAAAGTGATATTATTTTTTATTTTGTCGACATGTTACAAACGTTAGTAATGTTACATCACATTACAAGATCTCTCCCATAATATTCGCTATCACTATTATTTTTTGCCGACATGTTACAAACGTTAGTAACGTTACATCACATTACAAGATCTCCCCCATACTGGTTTGTAGAGCGCCTCTTGGCGCAATAAAAAATCAATATATTACCTACATATACATACATAATGCTTTAACTTTTAATATAAAACATAAGTTTTATATTAAAAATAAAATTAAATGTAATTATGTATAATATCTAAATGGTTTTAAAAAATGACACCATTAAATAATATTCTTACAAATTAAAATCTTTTAAGTATATCTGTTTTCAAATAATTATAATTACATTACAAATTACAAATTCAAATGTTGCAAAACACTCTCATAATTCTAACATCTCATTTGTTTTCCTAAAAACCAAAATTTTGAAAAATGTTATCAACTCAAGCACTCTTCAAAACCTATTTACCACGGTGTTCATTAAATTTCACCCTCTTTCACTCTTGTGTAATTTCGAAAGACCAATTCTGGTTTAATAAACATATTTATCTTTCTCTTCATTAATAATTTATTTAATATTTAATAATCTCAATTTTATTCATTAAATTTTACTTTCTTAAAAATCATAATTAGTGTAATCTTTAATTTTATAATCGTTTACAAAGCATATATATATATATATATATATATATATATATATATATATATATATAATAACTTCAAACTCCATTTCCTTGAAACTTTTAAAAATTTGTAATCTTCATATTATAATACTACCAATTTATTAAATGTAATTATTTATTAATCTATTATCTTCTTAAATATTTAACTTTAACTTTTCCTCATTGTTATTTGATTTTAATTAATAATTTCAAAAAAAAATTCCTTAATAATTTTAAACCTTTTTTTATAAAAAATATATTATGAGTTAATCGACCACATTACTTTTATTATCATTATTTTATAATTTTTTTCATAACTTAATCATTTATTAATCTATTATTTCCTAAATTTCTCATAGTTAGTTTTGAATTAATAATTTCAAATTCCCCTCATCTTAATAATTTTAATCTTTTTTTCTATAGAAATTATAATTACTCATGTAATCATTTATTGGATAACATAGTCTATTAGCATTGTCACCTCTAGTAAGGACACCATGAAATTTTGTTCGACATAAATCATCAACATCTGAAATCGTTATACTCCTAGTCCACAATCAGGTAATGAATTTGATCATAGTAATAGAAAGACTAGAAGATTAGACGATAATTTTTATGAAGTGGATGCAAATACTAATTTTTCTTTTATTGCTAGTCAATCTATGTTTGTTTTAAGAACCATTAAAATAAGAGCATTAGATAAAAGTTATGGACAAAGAGATAGATTCCATTGAATGAAATGGCACAGGGAATCTTGTTGAATTGCTTAATGATAAGAAACCTATTAGTGTGAAGTGGGTCTATAAGACAAAACTCAATGAAAACGTGAAGTTGATAGGTACAAGGAAATATTACTAGCGAAAAGTTTCCTGTAGCAACTATGAATTGATTTTGGATAATTTTTTTTATCTAGGCCATGCCTAGGTGCATGTTGGGGACAACAATTGACTGAATGAGTTGAGATATGTTATGGAGGAAGCATATAAAAAGAGTCAACAAAGCAGGAAATACACTAGGTCGACAAGAAGTATGCTCACAAACAATATGCAAGAATTCGAACCAATTTATTACTTCTTCTCCATGAAAGATGGAGGAATCAAAATACTGTAAATTACATTAGTGTACGTGCTTATATAGGATGGTGAGGCACTTGGGTGACTAGCCATTACGTTCAGTTACAAAAGAAGTTATAATGGTTCAAAAGTTCAACCGTCGCACACGACTGGAAGACAGAGGAATTATGTCGATGTTTGACAATTGTCTATATTGACAAATCATGTTGGTATGGTGTTATGTCGAGGAAAACCTGTTGAAGAAGTCAGAGTAGTCAAAGCTGTCGAAGTGCTAGACTTTGTCAAATATTGACAACCTACCAACTTCTAGTTGGATCATTCCTCCTTCCTTAAGAAACAATGGTTTCCTTTGTGTATTCGTTCAGGTGGGGAAACTTGTTGGCTACTTTAGTAGTAGAGTACCATTTTCCTTACGCATGGAGTTGTCCATATTTAGCCACTTGAAACAAGGGAATGGAGTTTGTCCTTGTATGGCGTATGCGTCATCCCACAATGTGTTAGAATAATCAACCCATAGTTTACCCACTTAGACATTAATTCATTTATTTTTGTCTTATTTACCTAGTTCATGTGTCCCACCTTGTGCAAGTTGCTATTTGCCTATCCATAGAGGTCAAACTTGCCATCTTTGACTCATGTAGCGCTTGGGAAAACCTTAGGATTCAAATCTGCTTTATTCCTGGCCTCCTAGGTGCCTATCTACTTTTTCTGTTTTATTGCCTGCTTTTTAGTGTTTTAAGGCACATAGGAAAGCTAGACTAGGTGAGGTGAACTAGTTTTTTGTCCTCTTCATCCTCCACTCTTTTCTCCATGCAAAAGCATGTATGAGCTGAAATTTCATCACTCATTAGCTTGCCCATGCGCCCTTGCCAATTCCTGAGCTCCATGACAGATTTGGGATCAGCTTTTTACACCTATGGGGGATTTGCTTATTTTTGGTAAGCCTGATTTATGCTAGATTTGGATGCTTCCTCATGCATTCAATTTCCTGATGTATTATATTTATTCAGCAGCCTATGTTATTATAGGGTTGGCTATTGTACACTTACATAATACAGTTTAGTGTTACAGCTCCATTTTCAGTCTCTTTTGTGAGTGATTTTGCATGATCAATTGATAATTGTTGTGAGTAAAATTAATCTATTGCTGGCATTAATTTCCACATGGTATCAGAGCCATTGTAGGTTGTTTCTCTCCTTAAAAAATTGTTTTGTAGGTTCGACATCAAAGACTGGGAGCCTTCTACTGACAGCAGAGACAGATTTTGTAGAGCTATGGATCAATCACAGAAAACTATCTTGACTCCTTTCAATTTATTTGAAT
Organism: Pseudotsuga menziesii; assembly: GCA_001517045.1. NCBI lineage: Eukaryota > Viridiplantae > Streptophyta > Pinopsida > Pinales > Pinaceae > Pseudotsuga > Pseudotsuga menziesii. Next base: position 111,446 of record LPNX010459052.1, on the reverse strand, counting down.
GGAAAGCATAGATGGAGATACTGCTGAGAGAGAAATGCCTCTACAGGGTGACTATGGCAATAGAAGCAGAGCCCAATGCAGCTGCAGAGAAGATCAAATGGCACAACAGGAGGGATGAGGCTTATGGCCTCCTGTGTCTGAGTATTTCCAGAGACCTCCTTTTCCATCTTGATGGATTGACATCACCGAATGAAGTATGGGAGAATATTGCTGATATTTTTGGAAAGAAAAATGAGATGAGGGGACATCAAATCGAGAATGAGCTGATTTCTCTGAGTCGAACAAGCTTTGAATCCCTGCAGCTATATTTCTCCAAGTTCAAAGCACTAGTTTTGCAGCTGAAACAGTGTGGTATTGAAAAGAAATATGATCATCTCGTACTGGCCATCCTCTCGAAGCTGTGCCCTGATTATTCAGTGTTTGTTTCGACCTTCTATGCCACAAAACTGACAGCTCGAGCCTGGAAGATGCCTAGCCTTGCAGATTTCATGGAATCTCTCACACAAGAACAGGACAAGCTGGTGATGATGGGCACCATCAAACCATCCAAAGATCAAGCCTTGATTTCTGGAGATTCAAGGGTGGATTCAAAAAGCAAAAAGAAAGCTAAAAAGCCACCTGAGCAAAAGAGAGACAAGAAACAGTCTCCGGAGGATCAACAAGGTCCCAAGAAGAATAACTAGAAGAAGAAGAACAAAGGTGAAATGAACAAGTGCACATACTGCAATAAGGGAAATCACACTGAAAGCTCTTGTATGAAAAATCAGATAGACATGCTGACCAATCTCCTAGAGAAGAATGGCATCTCCCTTCCAGAAAGCTCAAAGAAGAGAGAAGGATGATCAAGTTCCGATGATAGAGAGAGAGTTCATGCTCTAGTTGTTGGCACATCAAGCTCACCCAATTTTATCATAGATTCTGGAGCTTCAAGACACATGGTTTCGACTAAGGAGGCCTTCTCCTCACTGGATATGTCAAAAGGACCATCTATTGTACTGGGAGATGACTCTCTCACTGAAAGTAAAGGCAAAGGAAGGATAGATCTTGATCATGATAAGTTCAGCAATGTGCTGTATGTGCCTGGTCTCGCCTCCAACCTCTTGTCAGTGTACCAGATGACCCACACTGGGTCTCCTAAGAAGGTCATATTCTCCCTCGATGAAGTTGAGATCACAGAGATTTCAACTGGTAGAGTCATTGCAAAAGGAGTTGTGAATCATGCTCAAAAGGTATACATGTTCTCACACTTCCTACCTTACTCAAACCCCTCTGCTCTTCTCATTCATGCTAATGAATCCAGCAAGCTGTGGCATGAAATATTTGGCCATCTAAATTACAAGTATCTGTCTGATCTTAGTGAGAAAGAAATGGTCATAGGGTTGCCCAAGATAAAATTTTCCAAAGGAGTCTGCCAAGGCTGTATCCTAGGAAAACACCCAGAGCACAAATTTGAGAGAGCTAGTCATGAGAGAACCTCTGCACCCCTCGAGCTGATCCACGGTGATTTTGCTGGTCCATTCCCTCATATGTCCATGATTCAGGCCAAGTATGCATTAAATTTCATTGATGACTTTTCCAGGTATTGCTGGGTTCACTTCCTGAAACACAAGTCTGAAGTTTTTGGCCTATTCAAAGTCTTTAAGGCTTTGGTTGAAAACCAGTTTGGAAGGAAAATCAAGGCCCTCAGATATGACAATGGTGGTGAGTATGTCAAGTCTGAGTTTATTAATTATTGTGCAGATGCATGTATTCAGATGCAGGATTCTATCCCTTACACACCACAGCAAAATGGTGTTGCTGAGAGGAAGAACATATCACTGAAGGAGATGGCAACATGCATGATGGAGGCCAAAACTTTGCCACCAAAGTACTGGGCCGAAGCTATCAACTGTGCAGCCTATATTCAGAATAGGGTGCCTCACAAACAACTTGATGGTATGACTCGCTTCAAAGCATGGAGTGGGCACAAGCGAGATGTGACCCATTTCAGGATTTTTGGCTCAAAGGCATGGGCTAGAATCCCGACAGAGAAGAGGAAGGCTTTGCAGCCCCAAAGCCAAGAGTGTATTTTTGTTGGATACTCTAAAGATTCAAAAGGGTACAAGTTGATAAATTTGAGCACAAATAAATCCTTCATCGAAAGGAGTGTTCAGTTTGAAGAAGAACCCCTTGCAGAAGTGGAAGTTGGTGAAGCCTCTTCACCACCTGAACCTCAAGAAGTAAGTAAAGAGTTTGTTGAACATGTTGATTCTGATTTGTCTGATGGATATGAGTTTATTGCAGACCCTAACAGCCCCACAAGGCCAAAATGGGTAGCCAAGACACTACATGCAGCAGGTGAGCTAGCTGTGGATCTCAATGACCCAAGGAGGACTAGATCTCAATTTGAGAGTGGTCTATGCATGAAGGATCCTATGTTTGCTGAAAAATAATATTTGATGGTGGATTATAATCCTCAAACATATGAAGAAGCATCAGGAGATCCAAGATGGCAAACATCCATGAAGGAAGAGTTCAGCTCACTCCAGAAGAGCAACACATGGGAGCTAGTGGATCTTCCTCCAGGGAGAAAACTAGTACAGTGTAAGTGGGTCTATAAGACCAAATTTGCTGCTGATGGTTCACCACTAAAGTACAAGGATAGATTGGTATCCAAGGGCTACTCACAGGTTCATGGCATATATTACAATGAGACCTTTGCACCAGTGGAAAAAATGGACTCCATCAGGCTAGCTCTAGCCATTGCAGCCTCAAGGAAATCAGAGGTACATCAAATGGATGT
>LPNX010459052.1:76271-108424 GCA_001517045.1 Pseudotsuga menziesii | reverse complement strand
CTTTGTTCAGGGAACAAGGACACATGGGATCTTCTATAAAGCAAAATCTGATCTTGAGTTGATTGGATTTACTGACAGTGATTGGGAAGGTGATAGAATAGACATAAAGTCCACTTTAGGATATGTGTTCATGCTTGGAGAAGGGCCAATCAGCTGGTCAAGCAAGAAACAGAGTGCCATTGCACTCTCATCTACAGAAGCTGAGTACAGAGGAGTTGTTAATGCAGCAACTCAATGTTTATGGTTGTAGGGTTTACTTGGAGAGTGTGGTTTTGAACCTGAGTACTCAACTACCATCTACTATGATAACCAGAGTACCATTTGAATCTACAAGGATCTAGTTCAGAAGCAGAGAACCAGACACGTTGAGATCCATATGCACTACATCAAGGAACTTGTGCATGATGGCACCATTCACCTACTCTTCTGTTCATCTTCAGAACAAGTAGCTGATATCTTCACCAAAGCATTTTGTGAGAAGACCTTCAGCAATCTCAAATCACTGCTGGGGATTGCTGATCATGCTGTGAAAGCATGAGTGGAGACAAGATTCTACAATTTTGTTTTACAGTCCATGTTTAAGGGAGGATTTTCCCAAGTTGGTTTTGCCTTTTTCCTTGTTTATTTGGACATGCAATATGTAAAGGGTGACTAATCCTTGTTGCTAGGCCCTATATTTTTGATATATTACTGATAAAGTCAGGCTTAAGGGGGGGTGTTAGAATAATCAACCCATAGTTTACCCACTTAGACATTAATTCATTTATTTTTGTCTTATTTACCTAGTTCATGTGTCCCACCTTGTGCAAGTTGCTATTTGCCTATCCATAGAGGTCAAAATTGCCATATTTGACTCATGTAGCGCTTGGGAAAGCTTTAGGAATCAATTCTTCTTTATTCCTGGCCTCCTAGGCACCTCTTTTTCTGCTTTATTGCCTTCTTTTTCAGTGTTTTAAGGCACATAGGAAAGCTAGACTAGGTGAGGTGAACTAGTTTTTTGTCCTCTTCATCCTCCACTATTTTCTCCATGCAAAAGCATGTATGAGCTGCCATTTCATCACTCATTAGCTTTCCCATGTGCCCTTTCCAATTCGTGAGCTCCATGATAGATTTGGGATCAGCTTTTTACACCTATGGGGGATTTGCTTATTTTTGGTAAGCCTGCTTTATGCTAGATTTGGATGCTTCCTCATGCATTCGATTTCCTGATGTATTATATTTATTCAGCAGCCTATTTTATTACAAGGTTGTCTATTGTACACTTACATAATACAGTTTAGTGTTACAACTCCATTTTCAGTCTCTTTTGTGAGTGATTTTGCATGATCAATTGATAATTGTTGTGAGTAAAATTAATCTATTGTTGGCCTTAATTTCCACACAATGGTGTCGCAAAGAAGATGTTCTTGAACATCTGGATGGATGTCTTCGGGTTCTATGTCTACAAGTCATTCTATTCCAAGAATGGTGCATGGTATGGTCGAAGAAGATCTACATTGAAAACTAGATGTAGGCTAAGGCATGCAAGAATATCGAGTTGAAAAGTGTTTTCTCCAATCTGTTTAAGGATACTGTATGGACCATATCGCAAAGGTTTCATATTTATGTATGTGCCAGTGAAGTGCTCTTTCTTTAGATGTAACTAGACCTGATCCCCAATTTGGAATGAATGAGGAATACGATGCTTGCAATGTCGGGCCTTAGATTTTGCATAAGCTCATTGCAACATCTCCTGTGCTTGCTTTTGAATCTTGTAGAATTGATGAACTTCAATTCTTTCTCCACTTCTTATCCTTTGAAGTCGGTGTCGTTTAACTGTGTCAAGGAACTGATTAAGTCGATAGGAGTTGAGGATTGAAATCCATAATAGATCTCAAATGCACTCTTTCCCGTAGAGTTGTGTTTAGCATGATTGTAGCTGTGTTGTATGTATGGAAGGTTCATTAGAGGAATTTTGAGGTCTAAAATGGGCCTCTTAAGGAAAATAATAAAATAATAGTTAAAATAATAAAATAATATTTATTAATTTTGGTGGAAGAAAGAAAATAACTACTTTTTTTGTTCGTATTTTTTACTTATCTCCCTTTGTTTTTACTCAATTTCTTAGCGAGAGAGCTCGTTTGATGCAGAATTACATTTTGCATCCAACTTGTACCCACACTGCATACTTTGATAGACCTAGGTACCCAAAAAACAAGAAATACATGACAAAATGTGATGATGGTCGTCAAGAGGCCATAATATTTCCACACATGTTCAAAGAAGAGATGAGTAGTATGTTGTGCTATCGTAGTCTTCTTGCATGGTATGAGTATAGACATCTTGGAAAATATGTCGAATACTACTAATATTGTCTCATGATGATGTTTGGTAGTAGGATATCTAGTCAAGTAGTCCATAGAAATAGATTCCCATGGTCGACTAGGAATTGGAAGGGGACTCGTTGTCGTTGATTCAAATGTTTAGCAATGGCACAAACCACGCATGAGAAAATGTACTTATTGACGTCATATTAAAGTGAAGGCCGGTAGAAATAATTTTGGAGGATAACAAGTGTTTTTGCGACTCCAAAGTGTCATGCAGTTTTGTTGTAGTGTGCGTCCCAAATGATCTTATGTCGGTTGTCACCGGTCAGTACACAAAACTGTCCAATCTTGTATAGCAAGGTTTCCTTAAGGAAGTAGTCGATACTAGAAAGCGTGTCAGTCTGAAGCTATCGATAAATTGTAGAGAAATCACAATTCACCGAATACAATTGTGGAAAAGTAGTGGTGTCATAACCATGCATACTCATCACTATAGACAATAGAGTAATCGGTAGTCTGCTGAGACAATCGGTTGTGGCATTGGATTTTCTTTTTCGATATTTAATTACCAATTGAAATTGTTGCAGGTAATTAATCCACTTGAGGTTTCGAGTTTTCTATAGTTTTGACTGGGATAGAGTGAACTGCAAAGGTTTATGGTCAGTGAGGATGATTGTTTCCTTGCCAAAAATGTGGTGTCTCCATTTCTTAAGAGCTTGCACAATGGCGTACAGTTATTTTTCATATGTTAAGTACCTTATGACAATGTCATTGAAAGTCTCAGAATGAAATGCGACTAGGTGACATGGCTGAGTGCTCACAGTGCTGAGGGCATATCAAGTAACATAAGTACTGGTGCAGTACAAATCTTGTTTTTGAGTGGCTCAAAATCTTGTTGTTGTGTCGGTGTCGATTTGAAGACAATTTTCCCATTTTATTTTTTCAACTAATTCAAAGGCCATGTGATGTGGCTAAAGCCATAGTATGAACAGTCGATAGAAATTTGCCAAACCAAGAAAATTTCTTAGTTCATGAATATTTTGAGGAATGGGCCAATATTTGAGGATCTGTACTTTTTATCGATCGACATGAATGCTTGCAGAGTCAATTACATACCCCAAATATTTAATGTTGGTCATCGCAAATGAGCATTTGTCCATGTTTAGATATTGTTGATGTTTTTGGAGAGTGTTGAATACTTGTCAAATTTGTTGGACATCTTCTTCCCATGATCGACTAAAAATCAAGATATCGTCGTGATAGACAATGACACACTTACCAATGAAAGGTCGTATAAGGTCATCCATATATCTCATGAAGGTTGCAGGTGCATTGGTTAAGCCAAAAGGAATTACTAACCATTCAAACAATCCTTCCTTGGTATTGAAAGTTGTTTTCCATACATTGGTAGACTCTATTGGAATCTAGTGGTATCCTGACTTGAGGTCGAGTTTCTTAAAGAACTTAGCACCTTTCAGACTATCGATGAGTTCATTAATCAATGGAAGAGGGTATATGTTCTTTACTAAAATTTTGTTGAGAGCCTGATAGTTGATGCACATGTGCCAAGTCCCATCCTTCTTTGGAACTAAGACGACTAGACTTCGACAAGGAGAGGAGTTGGGGAAGATATGACCCTTGTCGATCAAATCCTGGATTTTCCTGTGAATCTCTTCATTTTAGAGAATGGATCTTCTCTAAGAAAATGCATTAGGTAATGAAGAACCAAGAACAAGTTCAATGGATCGTTTTACCTGACAATGCATAGGTACTCCATTTGGTGCTTGAAATACGTTTTGGTATTCTTGAAGAATGATTTTGATCTGTTGTTGTTGTCGGGAGATGCGTTGGTCGGTCAGTCGACTTGTTGCTGCATTCTTCCTGAAATGTTGAGGCTTTATCATGATTAATGCAAATTTTTTAGCATGATTGATAAGCTTCTTTGTTTGTTTGGCAGATATCATAACAACCGTTGATGTGGGTTGTCGCTCTAATATGCCATACCATTAATTCCATATTTTGACAATCACCTTCTTAGGTTGTGACTGATATGTATCGTGTCGATCCCATAGGCAAGGTTTCTCGAACAAGGCGTTGACTACAGAAAGTGGTGCCACATCAAAGAGTACATAATCTTCAAAAGGCTTAATGCACTCGTACATGTGGATATTTTTTCCCACAAAAAAGTGTTGCAATGGCAACACTTGTCCTTTGCTATAGTGACGAACATGAACCCTTATTTTCGTGGGAAAAATTTGTCGCTATAGCAATGCTTTTCACACTTTGCCGCTCTTAAAAAAATTAGCTCATGTCACTATTGTGACGAATACCTGGCTTCTATGGTGACAAATGTTTGTCCCTCTTACGACGAATTAATGGTTTCTATTGCAACGAACTATCGTCGCTATTGTGACAAAAATTTAGGGACGAAATGTTGTAGGAGCTAGTCGGTGAGCTAACTAGTCGAGTTAACTGACTAATCAGAGATTGGGTTGGCCTCCAAAGGTCGTGTCAGTTGACCGAACTAACAAGTAGTTACTCATAACTGTTTTGTAAATCATATATAATAAGCTGTTGAGCCAGTGAAGAACTTGATTCAGTTTTGATATATGTATGCACCCTCATGTGATAATATAATATGTTGATCCTTTACTTGTTCTTGTCTCTTATTTCTATAGGTGTATATGATTCTTCATGTGTATTATTGGTAACCTTATGTGATCTGTGAGATTACAACATTGCTTCCGTTGTTGGTATTACATATATGAATGACATAACCATGCGTAGATGATATCAGAGCAAGAGATTAAGAATTGGTGGGAGCATAAGATTGCAAATTACTTACAAAAGTATGCAAGAAGAAACAGATTAACCGTTGCTCATGTAAAGGAGAAATTCTTCACTGAAACACATGAGAAGTTTGTAGAGTCGGTACCTCAGCCGTTGAAAAAAAAATTGGATGAAAAATATGGAAGCAACTAAATGCCAAGAGTTACTGGAGAAACTAACTTGAGGTGGACAAACAAACATGTCGGAGTGGTTTGAAAAGATCACAGATGAATTCTGCAAAGAACAATCCATGGAGGAAAGAGTTTCGATCGAAATCATTAAGAAAAAGGTTTTATACAGACCTCACTAAGCAGTTCCTTTGCTCCTTACTGACCATTTTGTTCAAATTCCTAATCAAGAAGGGAGTGGGCCATATCGTAGAGCCTCATCCATCCCTATGTGAACCACCACCAACTACTAACTGGGCGAATAAACCAAAGAAGTGGGAAAAATTCATTTCTGAAAGGGAGTGGGAGTACTTCCTAAGCAAATAAACAGAACTATTCAAGCTTTCTAAAGCATCAGGTAGGCTATGGGGGGGTAGATGGTCATGTACTGGGGTAGAGTAAAAATGATTCTAGTCGACTGAGGAAAATACCACCACCAGTAATGAGAAGTTGACCTAATAAGGAAATCAAACGGACAGTGACACATAAAGGTACGTCGAACTTGTAGAAGTTAGAAAGAGAGAAGAGGTGGAAAAGAAGGGAATAGAAAAAGAGTAATATAGAGCATTACAAAGAGAAATGACCATCAGGGTGACAGAACAATAAATAAATCTTCCAGATTCGGGTCATGACCGACAGGAAGAAGGCGTAGATGAAGAAGCATCACCCATGGAAGAATACTTGTGGATAGAGTAGCGAGAAGCTCTCCAACTAGAAATTCCCTAGCATATAATACCTTTGTCTCCGACAAATCTGAGTACCCGAATACAGGCCATTATCAAAGAGGACCTGCAACTAAGAGCTAGCGAGTTCAGTATATCGAGCTGACTAGACGACGAAGTAAATGACGATAATCATTGAGTAATCCATCGACCAAAGGAAGAAAAATGGGTAACAATTCAAGCATACCCTTCCAACCGAAGTATCCACTTTCTCTACCCGACACATGAAGGAGCACCCCCCTGCCAAACACAACTTTACAAGAAAAAGAGCAGTCAGACTTGCAAGCACAGTAGTGCAACTGGACATCGACATAAGAAGTCGACTTGAACCGACTACTTGTGGGAGAAGAAACAACAAATAAAATGACCAACGTGAACTAAAGTTCCATCTATAACAACTATGAACAACGAGATACATAGAATATCCCACTACCCCCACTGCCGCCACCTTCCGAAGGAGACATCGACACTGACATGGGTCACATATCAGCACATGTCCCCCTCTATGAGGGTGTTGAAGACCATAGATGAAATTGGTTCATATGTGAATCAATATGGGTGGCCAATCAAGTTACGAGCGACAAATGACAGATGGCACAGTTCGCAGGCGGTTTACAAAAAAGAGCACTGACTTGGTATATGACTTATATCGAGATAACTCCCCAAGCGTCCAAAGTAGACATTAAGGCACAATTCTTATCTTTATTTAAAACACTAGATGCAAAACATCTGGAAGCAAAAAAGGTGAAAACAACATCTCAGAAACCGGCAGATTCTGTCCGTGAATATGATAAGAGATGGAAGGACCTCTTCAACCAACTAGACTATGTAATTCAGTGAACAATTATTAATTCAGTGGTTTTTGGCAGGTTTGTCACTGAAAATCTGGCGGCATATAAGCTTGGAGATGTTTAAAACATATGAAGACGCACTTACCAAAGTTCTGCAGGTAGGAATGGATGAGGATTTTCCAACATATCCCATCGATACTAGGCTAGAAGAATGGCTAGAAATCATGCAGAAATATTTGAAAGAGGCGAACCTCAAAAATCAAGATGCCTAGTGCACAAAATGCTCCACGGTTGGACACACTAAAGATAATTGTCGACAAGACATAACTCAACAATATGTTTGTTTTGTTCAAACAAAATGCTTCTGCAACATTTGTCAAGAACATGGAGAGCATACAACGAAAGATTTCCCATACAACATGAATAATGGAAAAGCATCGTGGTGTGCAATCTATGAGGTAAAAAGTCACGCTACGGCCGACTACTACTTAAACTTGAAGAATCATCACAATTATCAAGCATTCTATCAAACGAATGTAGTCACATAAAACAATGATAATGTTCCAAGGAAAAATGATCAAAATGAACCAAATAATCAAAGATATGAAGGCTGACGATATGAGTGTCGGTTCGACAACTGTCATGGAGGATTTGGAGGTCAAGGACCATTTTATGGAAATCACAACAATCAACCACGACGACCCATCCAGTGCTTTAGATGTTATAAATAAGGACACCGCTATGCAGAATGCCCATACAAAGATAGAACTCATCTAAAGTTTTGTACTAGCTGTGGTGTGGGCGATCACTCACTAGAGGATTGTCCCACCATGCTCGACAAGATTAATAAAAAAAAACGTTAATGTTTTGTCCTGTGTTCAGAAACATGATGTAATACATACAAAAATCTTGCATATAGTAACTTAAAAAGGGATGAAAATCGAAAACGAAAACCCATGTATAAGAAAAATTAAAGAGAAAAACGATTACCCTAATCCATCAAAACAAAAACAATTATACAAATATGCTTCAGACATGTTTCTTGATTTTTATAGACAAGAAGCAGTCGATGACAGACACCAAAACACACTCAAAAAGCTACTTAGCCTAGTACAGAATGATAAATCGGTGTCTCAATTTATTGAATTATTATATAATATAAAGCATGTGTTATCACTCCAGGAAAATCCTTTAGGTTGTAGCTCGAGGATGCCTAGTAACTTACAATGTTTTTATGGTTTTCTAATATGGATCAAGTCAGGTGAACTATATGACCTTCCTCTCTCAAGACATGCAAGAAACTCACTCAATTACAAGGCTTTTAGTTACAAATGTTCAGAAGTTGACAATAAGGTGTAGGGATGGATAACTCATCAGGCTGGCATATTTACACACAAAACAGATGCATATAAATGGCTAAATCATGATAAAGATGGTACTTATAATTCAAATCACATTAACATGACAATAGGATGACAACTATCATTCATCAATTAACTTGAATTTAACCTAAATACACATTCAGGCATAAGTACAGTAAAGACAAAGATGGAGGCTGAACAAATTATAACCAAAAGAGCTTTCATTGAATCATGAGCAAAATGAGAAGCTGACAATAGTATAGGTCTATAAATCCCCAAAGTCGAACCCTTTTCAGAAAATCAGTCTTAGGCTTTATAGCCTTTAAAAAATATACAGATCCTGAAAACTTGGATATGTTATTTACAAAAATAAACAAAAATAATAGGTTTTTGCAAATTAGGTTTAAAAACCCTAATTAACTACTTGTCTAACTTAACTGAAGAATTATTCCACTTAATGAATCTTTATATAACTGAGGTAACTGCTGATAATTACTACTATTGGTCCTCTGCTAGTTAAGCCACTGATTTCTCTTGATAGCTAGGTGTTGGTGGCCTTTTGCACTATTATGTCATAGTAGAACTAAAATAGACCCTTTTCTGATGCTTTTTTCTGTGCACTTCATCTTCAGACTATGTCCTTGAGCCATCTATAGTTGCCCAAAACTGGTCCTATATGCCAAAATTTGCTTCTAAGCCTCTGTTTGCTTTCGATGGTTAAGAATCCAGTCTATCGAAACCGTTAGCTGCCAAAAGTGGTGCTTTCAATGGCTAATGAACTACCCCGACGTCGACCTAAGCCACCGAAAGCCCTGTTTTGCAAAAAATATTAGGTTTTTCTCAAAAATTTCTTTTTAGGCCTATTGGCTCATCTTTCTTCTTCTGCAATATTCATGCTAGGAGTGTTAACAACACCTTTTCTAGTTTCAGGAGGCTAAAGACTAATTGCTGCTTCAGCTAGGGTTTCCAAAGTGGGGTGGCTGCTGGGGTTTGCCTTGGCCTCCTTCAGCTGCAATCTTTGGAGCCTAATCATCCTATACAGCCTTGTGTTGTCCTTTAGGTATCTCCAGTGTCTTCTTTTCAGCAAGATATATGCTCCTCTCATCTCCTAGAAAGTATTTTGCAATTGCTTGTTTCTTTTGGTAAATATAGTATTGCTTCTCTTTTTTTCCCCTTCTAACACTTCCATCTCATAAATTTGCCTCAGCAATTGATTGATATTTTGAGTTTTAGGCTTGCTAGAGGAATCCTTATTTGTTGGTTCCTCTTGCTCCTTTGGTGTGGGGGATGGTAGTGCTTCAGACACTAGTACAATTTGCAGAGGTAGGTCTGCACCTTCTTCTTGCTCTTCTTCAGAATCTGAGTAGGGTAGATTTAGGATATTTTCAATGTGTGTTTCAGCCTCCTGGCCCTTCTCACTGAAGTCCAAGTTCCTTTTTAAATTTTTGGTCTTGGAAGAGGAGGGAGGCTGTTCTGCTACTGCTGCTGGGGAAATGGCCCTCCTCCTTCTTCTCCCACTCTTTGGTGTGCTGGACTTCTTAGCAGGAGACTTCCCTATCTCTTCTGGCTGAAGGCCTGTCACAAATCGATTCCAAAATAGAAAATAAGGCCATGCCATATTCCTTATTTTCAACAACTCCTGGACCAATAGCTGGATAAGACCATGGTGGGATAGCCTGCCAGCAATCTTGGATGGGTGGCCTTTCACTTGATGTGTCATATTTCCCATACTTCTGTGTAAGTAAAAGGGAAAATTGAGAGGGATTTTACCTGTGAAGTGATTCATTAACTTGAACTGGTAGATCATGGCTCTGTTAAATTTTCCTTCACGGGTTAGGTAGACCAAAATGGCCTTCAGCAGTTGTTGCCACTTCTCTTCCAGCCATGATGATGGCACACTCTTCTTCCACACCACTCCTCTATACTCAGGCTTTAGGTAAGACCTGAATTCTACATCTTTTGGTATGGTTGTCTTGAACCATTTTTCTGCCATGTAGGAAGTTCTGTCACCTCAGTGATTAGGGTTTCATATATGTGAAACTCCTCTTTTCCTATGATTGCTTTTAAACAATTGAATGAGAGGGAAAATGCTTCAGCAACCTGCTAATGGGAGCCTTGTATCTTTTCACAGAACTTGTAGTAGCCAACCTCTTGGAAGAGTTTGCAGACCTTTGGATGTGCTTCCAAATAATTGATATCGCCTAGCTCCTGCTTGAGAGAAGGTCCCCCCTTCTTCATATTGATGATTGCCTCTCTTGGGTACCTGCAAAATAATTCTCAGTTCTGTATACAGTGTGTTAGCAGGCTGCTCCTTTAGAGATAGTTTTTCCGATGGAGAAGAATGATAAGATCGAAGATGAAATTTGCTGGAGTCTCTTGGCACTGATTATGAGGGTTTGTGTTGTCATGATGGACGCTGAGATCATAAAGTTATGGCAGTAGCTAATCCTCTTGATCTCCTTTCCCAAGCAATCATATCACACATTAGCCAAAGTATTCGGTGGGATTTTTGCCGTTCTTTTGGGCAAGTAGAAGGAGACTGAGGGTTTCCAGTCATATCAGTCCTTTGCTAGTTTCATAATGACTTTTTAACTCCTTTACATATGCGGTTATGCAGGCCCAGGTTTTTCTGGTGGTTTATCATGCCCTCCACTGATTGTTCATGTTGCTAACGGGGTTGGATTTGACTGTTTTCTAACCATTTCCTCACTTTACCTTTTCAATGGTTAATAGCCTTCAGGATTTTTTCAGCTAGCCACCGAAAAGATGGCTTTCGGTGGCTAATGAAGTGATATCTTTTTCACCTAAGCCGCTGAAACCTTCATCCCACTGTTGCGGTGAAATGCTACTTTCGGCGGATAATGGCCTTGTCGAAAAACCTATTTAATTTCCAAAAACATGTTCTTTTGGTGGCTAACGGAATGCCTGAGCTTTCACCTAAACCACCGAAAGCACTTTTCCCTGATGCGTATCTTCCTTCTTTCGGTGGTTAGAATATGCATTGAATTGTTCGGTAAGCTACCGGAAGTATCACCTTTCGGTGGCTAGTGAGTTGTTATGAGTCTCACCTAAGCCACCAAATTCACCTTTACCAATGTTGCTCACTGCCTACTTTCAGTAGTTAAAATCTGTCCTAGTCTTCTCTCTAAGCTGCCAAAAACAACCCTTTTCGGTGACTAATGAGTCTTTTAGAGTCTCACCTCAGCCACCAAAAGTGTTATTTTAATTATGCTTGCTCGGACCACTTTCGGTGGTTCACCTTTATCCCATGTGCGGAAATTGAACCCAGTGATAGAACAATTACACTCACAACAATTATCAATTGTACATGCAAAATCACTCACAAAAGAGACTAAATATGGAGATGAACACTAAACTATATTGAATCAGTGTACAATAGCCAACCCTATAATGTCATAGGCTGCCACAAGAAATAATTACATAAGGGATTCGAATGCATGAGGAGGCAATTCGAATCTAGTCAAAAGCAAGCTTACTAAAATTAAGAAAATCCCCCATAGGTGCATAAAGCAGTTTCCAAAACAGTCAAGGAGCTCACGAATTGGTAAAAGCACTTAGGCAAGCTAAAAGTTAATGGAAGGACAACTCATACATGCTTTTCATTGGAGAAAAGAGTGGAGGATGTGGAGGACAAAAAACTAGTTAACCTCACCTAGTCAAACTTTCCCAGTTGCCTTAAAGCACTGAAAAAGCAGGCAATAAAGCAAAAAAAGTAGAAGGGTGCTTAGGAGGCCAGGAATAAAGTAGATTTGATTCCATGAGCTTTCCCAAGTGCTCCATGAGTCAAAATTAGCAAGTTTGACCACTATGGATGTGTAGATGACAACTTGCATATGATGGAACATAGAAACAAGGCAAATAAGACAAAAATGGATTAATTAATGTCTAAGGTAGCTAACTATGGGTTGATTATTCTAACACCCCCCCTTAAGCTTGAATTATGAGTAATATATCAGAAAATTATAGGGCCTAGCAACAAGGCTTAGTCACCCTTTACATACTGCATGTCCATTTAACCAAGGAAAGAGACAAAAACCCAGTGGGAAAATCCTCCCTTAAACATGGACTGTAAAACAAAATTTGGAAATATTGTCTTCAATCATGCTTCATGGCATGATCAGCAATCCCCAGTAGTGATTTGATATTGCTGAAGGTCTTCTCACAAAATTCTTTGGTGAAGATATCAGCTACTTGTTCTGAAGATGAACAGAAGAGTAGGTGAATGGTGCCATCATGTACAACCTCTCTGATGTAGTGCATATGGATCTCAATGTGTTTGGTTCTCTGCTTCTGAACTGGATCATTGTAGATTTAAATGGTACTCTGATTATCACAGTATATAGTAGTTTATTATTTTGATTTGAAGCCACACTCTCCAAGTAACCCCTGCAACCATAAACATTGAGTTGTTGCATTTACAACTCCTCTGTACTCTGCTTCTGTAGATGAGAGTGCAATGGCACTCTGTTTCTTGCTTGACCAGCTGATTGGCTCTTCTGTAAGCATGAACACATATCCCGATGTGGACTTTCTATCTGTGCTATCACTTGCCCAATCACTGTTAGTAAACCCAATCAAATCAAGATCAAATTTTGCTTTATAGAAGATCCCATGTGTCCTTGTTCCCTGAACAAAGTTAAGGATCCTTTTGGCTTCTTTCTAATGGATCTCATGAGGCTGATCCATGTATCTAGAAGCCACACTTACTGCATAATAAATATCAGGTCTAGTATGTGTAATATACAACAAACATCCAATCAATTGCCTATACAATGTAATGTTTACCATAGGTGAAGAATCGGCTTCTTCAAGCTTCACTCCTGAAAGGAAAGGAGTTTTTCTTGGCTTGCAATCCTTCATTCTGAATTTTTTCAGCAAGTCCAAGGCATACTTGGACTGGTGCACCTTTATTCCAGCTTTGGTTTGAGCAATCTCAAGCCCCAAGAATTGGCTTAAGAGCCCCAAATATGTCATGAAGAAGGCTTGTTTCATTGCACCCTTCAAGGAAGCAATCTCATCCTTTGAGCTTCCTGTAATGAGAAGGTCATCAACATATAACACAATGATCATTAATGAACCATTAATTAACTTCAAATAGACATTGGGATCTGATTTGCATCGAACAAAATTCAGTGATAGTAAGAAGCTATCAATCTTGGCATACCAAGCCCTGGGGGCTTGCTTTAGCCCATACAATGACTTCCTCAACCTACGCACAAGAGATGGGTTAGTAGAAAATCCTTGAGGGTTATACATGTATATCTCTTTAGTGAGATCTCCATTTAGGAAGGCACACTTTACATCCATGTCATGTACCTTCCATTGCTTTGAAGCTGCAATGGCTAAGGCTAGCCTAATGGAGTCCATCTTTTCCAGTGGTGCAAAGGTCTCATTGTAATCTATGCCATGAACCTGTGAGTAGCCCTTGGCTACCAATCTAGCCTTGTACTTTAGAGGTGAACCATCAGCAGCAAATTTGGTCTTGTACACCCACTTACACTGAACTAGCTTCCTCCCTTGGGGAAGATCCACCAGCTCCCAAGTGTTGCTCTTATAGAGTGAGCTGAAATCTTCCTTCATGGATGCTTTCCATCTTGGATCTCCTGATTCATCTTCATATGTTTGAGGATATGATTCCACCATCAGATAGCATTTCTCAGCAAACATAGGATCCTTCATGCACAGAGCACTCTCAAATTGAGATCTAGTCCTTTTAGGGTCATTAGGATTCCCAGCTAGCTCTCCTACTGCATGATGGTATTGGCTGCCCATTTTGGCCTTGTAGGGCTGTTAGGATCTGCAATAAACTCATCACTATCAGACATATCAGAATCAGCATGTTCAACAATCTCTTCACTTACTTTTAGAGGATCTGGTGGTGAAGAGGCTTCTCCAACTTCCACTGCTACTAGGGGTTCTTCTTGAAACTGAACACACCTTTCAATGAAGGCTTTGTTTGTGCTCAAATTTATCAGCTTGTACCCTTTTGAATCTTTAGAGTACCCAAAAAATAGACACTCTTGCCTTTGGGGCTGCAAAGCCTTTCTCTTTTCTGTTGGAATTCTAGCCCAAGCCTTTGAGCCAAAAATCCTTAAATGGGTCACATCTGGCTTGTGCCCACTCCATTCTTCGAAAGGAGTCATACCATCAAGTTTTTTATGAGGCACCCTATTGTGGATATAGGATGCATATTTTATAGATTTGGCCCAGTACTTTGGTGGAAAAGTTTTGGCCTCCATCATGCATGTTGCCATCTCCTTCAGTGATCTGTTCTTCCTCTCAGCAACACCATTCTGCTGTGGTGTGTAAGGCATAGAATGCTGCATCTGAATACCTGCATCTGCACAATATTGAATAAACTCAGACTTTACATACTCACCACCATTGTCAGATATGAGGACCTTGAGTTTCCTCCCAGACTGGTTTTCAACCAAAGCCTTAAAGACTTTGAAGAGGCCAAAAACTTTAGACTTGTATTTCAGGAAGTAAACCCAGTAATACCTGGAAAAGTCATTTATGAAATTCAATGCATATTTGGCCTGAATCATGGACATATGAGGGAATGGGCCAGCAACATCACTGTGGATCAACTGAAGGGGTGCAGAGGTTCTCTCATGACTAGCTCTCTCAAATTTATGCTCTAGGTGTTTTCCTAGGATACAACCTTGGCAGACTCCTTTGGAAAATTTTTATCTTTGGTAACCCTATGACCATCTCTTTTTCACTAAGATCAGAAAGATACTTGTAATTTAGGTGGCCAAATATTTCATTCCAAAGCTTGCTTGCCTCATTAGCATGAATCAGAAGAGCATAGGGGTTTGAGTAGGGTAGGAAGTGTGAGAACATGTATACCTTCAAAGTATGATTTTCAACTCCTTTTGCAATGAATTTACCACTTGAGATATCTGTGATCTCAACTTAATGAAGGGAGAATATGACCTTCTTTGGAGACCCAGTGTCAGTCATTTGATACACTGATAAGAGGTTGGAGGCAAGACCAAGAACATACAACACATTGCCGAACTGACCATGATCAAGATCAATCCTCCCTTTGCCCAAACTTTCAGTGAGAGAGTCATCTCCCAGTGCTATTAGTGGACCTTTTGACATGTCAAGTGACGAGAATGCCTCCTTGGTCGAATCCATGTGTCTTGAAGCTCCAGAATCAATGATGAAACTAGGTGAGCTTGATGTGCCAGCAACAAATGCATGAACTCTCTCTATGTCTTCTGAACTTGATCCTCCTTCTCTCTTCTTTGAGCTGTCTGGAAGGGAGATGCCATTATTCTCCAGGATTTGGGTCAGCATGTCTATTTGCTTCTTCATGCAGGAGCTCTCAGTATGATTTCCCTTACTGCAGTATGCGCACTTGCTCATTTCTCCTTTATTTTTCTTCTTCTGGTAGTTCTTCTCGGAACCTTGAGGCTCCTCTGGAGACTTGTTCTTGTCTCTCTTTTGCTCAGGTGGATTTTTAGCTTTCTTTTTGCTTTTTGAATCCACCCTCAAATCTCCAACAACCAGAGCTTGGTCTTTGAATGGTTTGATGGTGCCCATCATCACCAGTTTGTCTTGTTCTTGTGTGAGAGATTCCATGAAATTTACAAGGCTAGGCGTCTTCTAGGTTCGAGCTGTCAACTTTGTGGCATAGAAGGTCGAAAAAAACACTGAATAGTCAGGGCCAAGCTTAGAGAGTATGGCCAAGACCAGCTAATCATCCTTCTTTTTGATCCCACATTGTTTTAGCTACAAAACAAGTGCTTTGAACTTGGAGAAATAGAGTTGCAGGGATTCAAATCTATTGGGACATAGGAAGATCAATTCATTCTCGATTTGATGTCCCCTCATCTCATCTGTCTTTCCAAAAAGATCAACAAGATTCTTCCATACTTCATTCGGTGATGTCAATCCATCAAGATGGAAAAGGAGGTCTCTGGAAATACTTAGACACAAGAGACCATAGGCCTCATCCCTCCTATTGTGCCATTTTATCTTCTTTGTAGTTGCATTGGGATTTGCTTCTGCTGCCATAGTCACTCTATAGAGGCCTTTCGCTCTCAACAATATATCCATCTCTGCTTTCCATTCAAAGAAGTTGAAGAGAGTCAAGATGATCTTCTGAGATTGATCCATAGCTCAGAAATTTGTCCTGCCTATCAGTAGAAGGCTCCCAGTCACTGATGTCGAACCTGCAAAACAAATTGGAAGGAGAGAAATCGATCTACAAAGCCTCTGATACCATGTGGAAATTGAACCCAGTGATAGAACAATTACACTCACAACAATTATCAATTGTACATGCAAAATCACTCACAAAAGAGACTAAATATGGAGATGAACACTAAACTGTATTGAATCAGTGTACAATAGCCAACCCTATAATGTCATATGCTACCACAATAAATAATTACATAAGGGATTCGAATGCATGAGGAGGAAATTCGAATCTAGTCAAAAGCAAGCTTACTAAAATTAAGAAAATCCCCCATAGGTGCATAAAGCAGTTTCCAAAACAGTCAAGGAGCTCACGAATTGGTAAAATCACTTAGGCAAGCTAAAAGGTAATGGAAGTACAACTCATACATGCTTTTCATAGGATAAAAGAGTGGAGGATGTGGAGGACAAAAAACTAGTTAACCTCACCTAGTCAAACTTTCCCAATTGCCTTAAAGCACTGAAAAAGCATGCAATAAAGCAGAAAAAGTAGAAGGGCACTTAGGAGGCCAGGAATAAAGTAGATTTGATTCCATGAGCTTTCCCAAGTGCTCCATGGGTCAAAATGAGTAAGTTTGACCACTATGGATGTGTAGATGACAACTTGCATATGATGGAACATAGAAACTAGGTAAATAAGACAAAAATGGATTAATTAATGTCTAAGGTAGCTAACTATGGGTTGATTATTCTAACACCACATTCAACCATTTAGCTTCCAAAACGTATCTTTTCAGTGCCTATTGAGCTATAAAAAGCCTCACCTAAGCCACCGTAAGCTATAACTTTAAAAAATTTCAACCATATAAAAAACAGAGGCTTTCAATTTGTCAGTCATACTCATCTTTCATTACATGAATCCAATTATTCATACTATCAAAATAAATTTATTTTGGGAGATAACATCTGGCTCCTACTTGGGGATGGGACCCTCCGAGTGAGGTCCCAAGAATCCCAGGCCAAAATGCCTTTCCCTAAAAGCAACTAAAAACTTAACAATATCATTTACTGTTCCATTGGGCATGGAGTTTATTTTGCAAGCAAAAACAACCTACTATCTACTAATTTACAATAATAAGGCCTCAGAGCCTCAAATAAAGTAAAGTTTCAAAAAACGCCCATTCACCGGGCCATCAAATACCTCTTCCCCTTCTAGATTCTGCAATTTGAAGGTGTTATTCTTATGTACTTGGGCTATCACAAAAGGACCAATCCACAAAGAGTCAAATTTTCCATGTTTTCCCTAGTCTTATCTCACAGCATCCCACTTAAGGATCCAATCTCCAACCTAGAAGTTGTCTACTTTTGCTCTTTTGTTATACATGCCCTTTATCCTCTGTTGATGGGATTCTGATTTTCCTATTACTTGCTCTCTGATTTGTTGTAACTCCACCAAGTCCATCATCCTCCTCACCATATCATTTGGTTCATCTTCCTCTTCCTGAAATAATATTGCCACTGGCAGAATAGGCTGAATAGGAAAAATGGCCTCGGTACCATAAACTAACTTGAATGGAGAAGTCCCTA
Source organism: Pseudotsuga menziesii (assembly GCA_001517045.1). Classification (NCBI taxonomy): domain Eukaryota; kingdom Viridiplantae; phylum Streptophyta; class Pinopsida; order Pinales; family Pinaceae; genus Pseudotsuga; species Pseudotsuga menziesii. The sequence continues at coordinate 90,489 of LPNX010459052.1, read as the reverse complement.
TAGATATTTTTCTGTTACCCTATCATCCCATAAAGCAAATTTAAGCTTTGAATCCAAGCTTTTCTGATTTGTTTCCAGCAGTTTCCTAATGATCCTGACTAGGCTTTTGTTGGATGACTCAGCCAGGCCATTGCCTTGAGGATAATAGGATGTGGAATGCACCAGTTGAATTCCCATTGACTCACACATTTTAATTAATGCCCAAGCTTTAAAAGCTGGTGCATTATCAATTACCAACCCTACTAGGCAGCCAAACCTGCTAAAGATATTCTCATATAAAAATCTCATGATGACTTGATGACTTGCATTCTTGGTGGGTACTGCCTCTATCCATTTGGTAAATTAATATGTGGCTACTAGGATCCATTTATGCTGTCCACTGGAAGATGGATTTATTTCACCTATGAAATCCAGACCCCATTGCTGGAAAGGCCCATTCACTACAATAGGCCTAAGGGGAAAGGATTTGAGCGGTTGCTTCCCTATAAATCTTTGGCACTGGTCATAGGCCCTTACAAAAGCACATACATCAGCAAAAAGGACTAACCAATAGTATCCTGGTCTTAAGATCTTGTGGGCTATGGTTTTCTAATAGTGGTGGCCCCCACATGTGCTGGAATGAAAGTGATGCATGACCTGCTCTGCTTCTTCCTTCTCTAGACATCTTAGCAAAATTCTAGAATGATCTTTCCAGTATAGCAGTTTGTCAATTATGCAAAACTTAACAAATTTTAAGTTAAGAGCTCGTGCTTGATTAGGAGTGAGATCAGGGGGGACTTCTAGTTTTTGCAAAAAATGAATAATACCTAAGTATCACTCACATGAAGATAGGTTTTCAGCTACTGGTGGAATGTCTTTCTGATCTTGATCTATTTCTGCTGCTACCACAGTATGCACTTTTGCTGATTTGACACAGGTGAAGTTTATCCCCATTAGTTCATAGTTTTCTTTATCCACGAGTTTGGCCAGACCTAGTCCCTTCACTAGCCTAGTGGGTTTCACCTCTATATCAAACTCAATGATCTTGGCAATCCACTTAGCTCTCTTCCCATTAATGTCAGGCTGAGTCAAAACATCCTTCACTGCCGCTGAAGGGACATATGCCAGGACCTTTGCATGGATAATGTAAATTCTGAAAGTCTTCAAAGATTTTATGACAGCATAATCCTATTTCTCAATTGGATCATACTTTAGCTCAGCATCTCTCAAGGTTTTCCTAAAGAATGCAATTGGTTGATCAAGACCCTCATCATTTTTTTTGTAACAGCACAGATGCCACTGTGTCATAGGATGCAAAAGAAAATATGTAAAAACTCTTGCTGTAATCAGTACTAATTAGGGTTGGGGCCTCCATGATAGCCTTCTTGATGTCTTCGAAATAGCTTCTTGCCCAGTCAGTCCACTTTATTTATGCATCCTTTTTCAACATGAATGTTATGTGCTTCACCAGCTCGAATAAATTAGGGATGAACCTCCTGACAAAGTTTATTTTACCTAAAAAAGACTGAATGTACCTTTTTTTATCTCGGTATGGATAGCTTCTGGATTGCTTCCACCCTTACCGGATCAACCTTTACACCTTCAACTGAGACTATGTGACCTAGGATTTTCCCTTTACCGAGTGCAAACTGGGACTTCTTAGGATTGAGTGATATCCCATACCATCTACACTTTAGAAACACCTTCCTAAAATGCTGCAAATGGTCATGATGGCTATGAGAGTAAACAGTTAGGTCATCCAAGTATATGAGCACAAATTTATCTTTCAACCCTACAAATGCTAGGTCCATGGCTCTCTGAAAAGTGACCCCAATATTCATTACCCCAAATGGCATTTTAGCATACATGAAAGTGCCCCAGGGGGTGGTAAAGGCAGTCTTCTCTTGGTCATTAGGGTGCACAACAGCTTGGTTGTATCCAAATAAGCCATCCAAGAATGACATAACACTAGCCCCTGAGACTTTCTACAATAGGTGTTCCATCTTGGGCAGTGGATAGTTGTCTTTCTTGGAACATTTGTTCAGGTTTCTAAAATCCACACATAGCCTGAGTTCCCCGTTCTTATTTCTTACCACTACTAGGTTTTCAATCCACTTCGAATACCTGAGAGGTATGATCTTGGATTTGAAGAGCTTATGGATTTATTTTTCAATTACTGATAATAGTAGAGGACTGATGGATCTCAGCTTTTGCTTGAAAGGGATGGTGTCGTCTCCAAAGGAATCATGTGCTGAATGATATTGGCGTCATAGGTTTTCAGGTCACTGTACTCCCAGGGAAAGACATCAGCAAACTCTTTTATCAGGCTGCAAAACTTTGACCTCTGATCAGTAGTCAACTTAGTGGATAGATTTATCAATTTTGGATGGCTTTGGATACCTATGTTTTGATCTTGAATAGCAGGGTCTAGCTCCTTTTTGGCAGGATTGAAAGGGATATCATTGTAATCAAACAAATATTCCAGAGGTACTAGAACCCGAGGTATATAGTTGTTGGGTAATTAGACAATGTTCTAATCAACCACTTTATCTTACAACTTGAGCTGCTTGGATTCCTCCATGTTTAGGTTTTCCTGGTCTATATGTATATCGAAGAATTCATCTACTAGCTGAAGGAATTTACTAAGCTCATCATAATTCTCAAACACCTTCCAAAATTTGACATTATCTGGCAGGGAAGGTCTGTACTTAACTTGAACATCATAGCTGAGCTTAGGAGGTGAAGGAGGAACAAACAGACTTGCAGAGACAGCCAAGGAATCAGCCAGGTGATTCAAAGCCCTAGGTATATATGACAGTTCAAAAAACATAAAGGAGTCTCTGAGTTTCCATACCTCATTCTTGTAGGCCTTTAGTCTGACATTTTTTGTCTGAAAAAGTGTTGTTGGCCTACTGTATAATGAGGTTTGCATCTCCAAAAATCCTTATGCACATGATCCCCATCTCCTTGGCAGCTTTAACTCCTAGCAGCAAGGCTTCATATTCTGCTATATTGTTAGTGGTTTTAAAATCAAGCTTATAAGATAGATGAATGTTTTCCTTGGATGGGGAGATCAATACTACACATGCACCTACTGAGCTTTGAGTGCTAGCCCCATCAAAACACATGTTCCAGACTACTATGGTCACTTCTTTAGGCTGCTGAAAGGTGAGCTTAGTGAGCTGGATTGATGTTTGTTGAGAATCATCTATTTGCAGAATGCATGACCCAAAATCAATGTCTACTACATAGATGGGGTGATTCACTAAATTGCTCTCCTTGCTTATGATGTAGGCCAACTGATTTTCCCGGTACAAGCTCCTAGTCTCCCCTCCAAACATGGGGATGGTGGCATATATAAGATCCATTGGAAGGGTTCCACCTAGTCTTTTGCTCCATGATGGAGACAGTAAGAGACCAAATTTTGGAGGGATATCAACCACTACAATGTCCATCATGATGCCTTTTGAAGGTAGCTGAGTTAGGTTCACAACAAGGTCTTTGATGAGGCCCAAGCACTTGACCTTTCTGGAGTCAAAGGAGAATAAATCATGGTAGGGATTTGTGATGCTGAGACCAAGCTCATCCATCACAGCCTTTGGCATTAGGTTATGAGAAGCTTTGGAGGATTTTATCATGGATATTCAAGGATATATAGAAAGGTGGGCATGAGTCCTTTAGGTCTTCGATCATGGGGCCTAGGGTTACAACAGGTTTGTCATATTGCAGGTTCACAAAATCAATATCAATATGCACCTTTGGGTGAAGGGAATTCAGAATGGAAGACTTGAATGCATCATTTTTCATTAGCTCAATTAATGAGATAGGGATCATCAATTTTTGAATTTTTTACTCAAGGTTGAAAGAATAATGCAACTTATCTGGAAACCTTACCTCATGCACTGGAATTTTGAGTTGGACATGGTCAGGAATGGCTGAAGGTGCTGGTTTCTGCAATTATTTGGAAATGGCAGCCACTTTCTTTGGTAAAACAATAATCTTTTTAGCTGGTGTAGTAGGCTGTTTGACAGGCACAACATTCTTCTTGAGAGGAGCAACCAGACTAGATCTTAGATTGTACCCTCCCTGAACATCAGCCTGATATATAGCCTCTTCAGTGATCTTCTCATCAGTCAGGGCTTCCTCATATTCTTCCTGTTTCAGAAAAGAATAGTCCACCTCATGCTCGATGTAGTGGATGTTGTCTTCGGCTTCTCCTTCTTCTTCAATGAATTCTGGATCTTCTTCTAATATAGCATTCTGAAATTGAGCTCTTATTCTCTGATCTTCCCCTTGATTCCTTTCCCTTTTGAGAATCTGAACTAGGGGGTTTCCTCTTCTATAAGGGACAAAATTAGGGTTTCAGGGAGCAACGTCAGAAGGCCCTTTTCCCCTCATAGGTATTTGTCCTTGGTCCTTTAGCTTAGGCATTTTAGCAGTCAGGTTATCTAACAGTTTTGTCATTTTTTCAATCTTGTTCTCTGATGAAGAAGCCCCAATAGGGTCTATTGGATGCTTCTTCCTGTCTATATTTCCTTTCTCCTTCTGATTTGCCACAATGTTTGATTCTACCTCTAGGGCAGCATCCTGCATGAGTGATAAGGAGGCAGATCTCCTTTCTCTTAAAAGGAATAAAAAATTAGAGTCAAAGGCATTAGCATAAGTTATCCTAGCTAAGGTATCAGTGGGATTGATTTCAGTGGGGATCTTGCTGTACATATTGTTGAACCTCTTGGTGAAGTTTGAGATAGACTCCCCATATTCTCTTTTCAGGTTGTTGAACTCTGTGATATAGTAAAGGTGGTCTCTCCTCTCTCCCCAATGTTTTAGAAAGATGTCATCTAGGGCCTCATGCCTACCACTAATCCAGCAGGAAGTTCCTTAAACCATTTCCTACCCTGACCATCTAGGCTTTGCACAAAAACCCTAGTCCATACATCTTCTTGCTCTATGTTAATGTTCTCAGCATAGCTGTAAAATGCCTCTAGATGTTCTTTAGCTGTGAAATCCCCTTCTCCTGTGAACTTAGGCATGTACTTGAGGTAATCTCCAGTACGCATGGCCGAGAGGGGATTTGGCCAATTTAGGGGGGCATACCTAGCTATCAGGATCCTTTTCATTTTGGTCAATTGAGGGGAAACCATATTGGAAATGGGTATGGAAAGGGTTGGGGAAGGAAACAATGATGAATTTATTTGCTGAGAAGGTGGTGGTGGTATACTTATCCCAGTGGAGTCACCAAGGATTGGATCTTCACAAGCAGTAGTGCTTGAAGATGCCTAAACCCTATAATTTTTTGATATATTTATAAATTCTTGAGAATTAAGTGTTTCAGCAGAAGAAATAATAGCAGAAATATTTCTTAAAATAGCTGGTGTAACTTCCTTTGCAGCACTGCTGGTCAACCTCGGTGAAGCCCTAACTCTTCTCAAAATTTATTGTGGATATTAAACCAGTGTTGATGGTGGCCCCTAAGGGTTTGCTCTGGTACTTGGTCTTCTTGAAGCCACCTTATCTCAATGGATTCACCAAATAGATGATTACAACTAGAACAATGTCCAAACTTTTTCTATCATCAAATAAAGGATCTATGTTGTCTCCGAGGGAAGCTGAGCTTCAGTCTCCTCTCCCCAGCAACGACGCCAATTTGTTATCACTCCAGGAAACTCCTCTAGGTTGTAGCTCGAGGATGCCTAGTAACTTACAATTTTTTAGGTTTTTCTAATATGGATCGATTTAGGTGACCTATATGACCTTCCACTCTCAAGACATGCATGAAACTCACTCAATTACAAGGCTTTTAGTTACAAATGTTCAGAAGTTGACAATAAGGTACAGGGATGGAGAACTCATCAGGCTGGCAGATTTACACACAAAACATATGCATTTAAATGGCTAAATCATGATAAGGATGGTACTTATAATTCAAATCACATTAACATGCCAATAGGATGACAGCTATCAGTCATCAATTAACTTGAATTTAACCTAAATACACATTTATGCATAAGTACAGTAAAGACAGAGATGGAGGCTGAACAAATTATAACCAAAAGAGCTTTTATTCAATCATGAGAAAAATGAGAAGCTGACAATAGTATAGTTCTATAAATCCCTAAAGTCAAACCATTTTCATAAAATCAGTCTTAGGCTTTATGGCCTTTACAAAATATACGGATCCTGAAAACTTGGATCTATTTTTTAGAAAAATAAACAAAAATAATAGTTTTTTGCAAATTAGGTTTAAAAACGCTAATTAACTACTTGCCTAACTTAACTAAAGAATTAGTCCACTGAATGAATCTTCAGGTAATTGAGGTAACTGCTGATAATTACTGATACTGGCCCTCTACTAGTTAAGCCACTAATTTCTCTTGACAGCTAGGTGTTGGTGGCCTTTTGCGCTGTTATGTCATAGTAGAACTGAAACAAACCCTTTTCTGATGCTTTCCTCTATGCCCTTCATCTTCAAACTATGTCCCTAAGCCATCTATAGTCACCCAAAACTAGTCCTATATGCCAAAATTTGTTTTTAAGCCTCTGTCCGCTTTTGATGGTTAAGAAGCCATTCTATCAAAACCATTAGCTATTGAAAGTGGTGCTTTCGGTGGCTAATGAACTACCCCAGTGTCTGCCTAAGCCACCGAAAGCCCCGTTTTGCAAAAATTATTAGGTTTTTCTCAAAAATTTCTTTTTAGGCCTATTAGCTCAGCTTTCTTCTTCTGCAGGATTTGTGCTAGGAGTATTAACAACACCTTGGCTAGTTTTAGGAGGCTGGAGACTAACTGTTGCTTCAGCTAGGGTTTCCAAAGTGGGGTGGCTGCTGGAGTTTTCCTTGGCCTCCTTCACCTGCAATATTTGGAGCCTAATCATCCTATACAACCCTGTGTTGTCTTTTAGTTATCTCCTGTGTCTTCTCTTCAGCAAGATATATGCTCCTCTCATCTCCCAAAAAGCATTTTGTAATTTCTTGTTCCTTTTGGTCAATATAGTATTGCTTCTCTTTATTTCCCTTTCTAACACTTCCATCTCATAAATTTTCCTTAGCAATTCACTGATCTTTTGAGTTTTAGGCTTGCTGGAGGAAGCCTTCTTTGTTGGTTCCTCTTTCTCCTTAGGTGTGGAGGATGGTAGTGCTTCCGACACTAGTACAATTTGCAGAGCTAGGTCTGCACCTTCTTTTTTCTCTTCTTCAGAATCTGAGTAGGGTAGATTTAGGATATTTTCAATGTGTATTTCAGCCTCCTGGCCCTTCTCACTGAGTTCCAAGTTCCTTTTTACCTTCTTGGTCTTGGAAGAGGAGGGAGGCTGTTCTGTTGCTGCTGCTGGGGAAATGGCCCTCCTCCTTCTTCTCCCACTCCTTGTTGTGCTGGACTTCTTGGCAGGAGACTTCCCTTTCTCTTATGGCTAAAGGCCTGTCTCAAATCCATTCCAAAACAGAAAATAATGCCATGCCATATTCCTTCTTTTCAACAACTCCTGGACCAATAGCTGGATAAGACCATGGTGGGACAACCTACCAGCAATCTTGATGGCTGGGCTTTCACTTGATGTGCCATCTTTCCTAGACGTCTGTGTAAGTAAAAGGGAAAATTGAGAGGGATTTTACCTGTGAAGTGATTCATTAACTTGAAATGGTAGATCATGGCTCTGTGATTCATTAGTTGTTTCCACTTCTCTTCCAGCCATGATGATGGCACTCTCTTCTTCCACACCACTCCTCTATGCTCAAGCTTTAGGTAAGACCTAAATTCCACATCTTTTGGTATGGTGGTCTTGAACCATTTGTCTCCTATGCCAGGGAGTTCTGTCACCTCAGTGATTAGGGTTTCATCTATGTGAAACTCCTCTTTGCCTCTGACTGATTTTGAAACATCGAATGAGAGGGAAAATGATTCAGCCACCTACTGATGGGAGCCTTGTATATTTTCATAGAACTTATAGCATCCAACCTCTTGGAAGAGTTTGCAGACCTACGGATGTGCTTCCAAATAAATGATATCACCTAGCTCCTTCCTGAGAGAAAGTCCCCCCTTCTTCATCTTCATGAGTGCCTCTCCTAGGTGCCTATAAAATAATTCTTGGTTTTGTATACAGTGTCTTAGCAGGCTGCTCCTTCAAAGATAGCTTTTCTGGTGGAGAAGAATGATAAGCTCAAAGATGAAATTTGTTGGAGTCTCTTGGCACTAATTATGAGGGTTTGTGCTGTCATGATGGACGCTGAGATCATAAAGTGATGGCAGCAGTTGATCCTCTCGATCTCCTTTCCTAAGCAATCATATCACACATTAGCCAAGGTATTCAATGAGCTTTTTTCTGTTCTTTTGGACAGGTGGAAGGAGACTGAGGGTTTCCAGTCATATCAGTCCTTTTCCAGTTTCATAACGACCTTTTTAACTCATTTACACACGCAGTTATGCAGGCCCAAGTTTTTTCGGTGGTTTTTCATGCCCTCCACTAATTGTTCATCTTGCTGACGGGGTTGGATTTGACTATTTTCTAACCGTTTCCTCACTTTTCCTTTTCAGTGGTTAATAGCCTCTGGGAATTTGTCAGCTAGCCACCAAAAAGATGGCTTTCAGTGGCTGATGAAGTGATATATTTTTCACCTAAGCCGTCGAAACCTTCATCCCATCATTGCGATGAAATCCTACTTTCAACAGATAATGGCCTCACCAGAAAACCTATTTAACTGCCAAAAACCTGTCCTTCCGGTGGCTAACGAAATGCCCGAGCTTTTGCCTAAACCACCGAAAGCACTTTTTCCTCGATGCTTATCTTCCTGCTTTCGGTGGTTAGAATATGCATTGAATTGTTTGGTAAGCTGCCGAAAGTATCACCTTTCGGTGGCTAATGAGCTATTCTGAGTCTTGCTTAATCCACCGAATGCACCTTTACCAATGTTGCTCACTACCTTATTTGAGCGGTTAAAATCCTTCTTTGGTCTTCTCTCTAATCTGTCGAAAGAAACCCTTTTCGGTGACTAATGAGTCTTTTGGAGTCTTTCCTAAGCCACCGAAAGTGTTATTTTAATTTTGCTTGCTTGGACCGCTTTCAGTGGTTCACCTTTATCTCACGTTCAACCATTTATTTGCTGAAACATAGCTTTTCGGTGGCTAATGAGCTATAAAAAGCCTCGCCTAAGCCACCGAAAGCTATAACTTTCAAAATTTTCAACCATATTAAAAAAAAAGGCTTTCAATTTGTCAGTCATACTCAGATCTTTCATTACATGAATCCAATTCTTCATACTATCAAAATAAATTTATTTTGGGAGATAACAGCAAAAAAATAATGTAAAAAAACAGACTAAAAATATATGTAGTTTGAATAAAAAAGACAAGAGTGATGCTAACTATTAAGAACCCGTGTTAACCCCCCTCTTTATTTTGTTGGTATATTTTTTCAGACACATGCTTTGTAATTTGTCCCATTAGTATGATGTATTATCCCACATTCATGGGGAGTAAATAATAGTTGTTAAGTCATCCTGTTAATAGGTTGCATTATCCCACATTCATTTGGAGTAATAGTTGTTTAGATTGGACTTAGTATATAAGTATTTGTTGAGGCTAATGAAAGCATCGAAGAGTTATTTTGTATGGACCTTGCTCAAAGGACGTTGCCCCCTCGAAGTGGCCCATGATCAATAAAATCTCTTTTGTGCTTCAATATTTCTGCTATATCATGCATTTTGATTGTTCATTGCAGGAGGTTATCCACATCTGGTATCAGAGCACTTTCTTGAGCTTGTTGGGTGGAATTTTGGAAAAAAAAAAGTTTATGTCGTGCTTCCTAGTGCTGTGAGCCTTACAGTTTTTCTTCTTCTTGCAACAATATTATTCATACAGATCAGAGATTAAACCCTATCCGCTTAACTTTGGGAAGTACTCGGGCATATCCCTAAAAATCATTGTGTGGAGTACCACAGGATCCTCGAAGTAGTTGGCCATTGAGAGGACCTGCCAAGCGAAAAGGGCAATGACCCCCACCAGATTGACTAGATTCCCATCCGTAAGGAAAACCAAAGAGCTATCGTTTTTTGCCAAGCGGTTAGTAGTTTTACATGCGTCGTGAAGTGAGGGGTACTGCCCCAATACTTAAGCTTGAGATAGCTTGGTCATCGAGTGACTACCTTTGAACCAATAGGAAGCCGCATATTCCTGGGGTCCATCTCTATTTACAGTTGATAACGTGCAAAATTTTAGAATAGTCAGCCAAAATTTCAGAATTGTCAGAATTTTTTTTTTCAACCATATCTTCCTTGACTTAGCTCCGTTTCCCTTGAAATTTCACTGTCACCCCCATAATACCATTCTACATATTCTTTCATTGAGGATCCTATCCCCAATTTCACTTCCTCAAGGCCGAAATTTCTCATTTGTCAATTTTTAAGGTTTGTCATAACTTCTCTGATTCTCACCCAATCGCCTTCAAATTTTTCCACGGTGTTCATTTTCCATTTCTAAAAATTTTTCCAATTCCTTCATCCCACCTCTGAAATTTACATTTTATGCTTCTTGTCCCTAAAAAAGTGTCCAAAACACCGTAAAACCCCAATTACCCCCCTCAAATTTTTCCCAAATCAAAAATCTCCTTTTCTAAAACCCTCTCCATTTTTTTTTCTACTCATTACCTGATAAAAAACTACTTATGGTTGTCACCTGCGCCGGAGCAAATAAAAAAATGGAAGAATAACTTGCCTCCATCAAGTCCAAATTTGAGGATCTAGATCAAAAATTTCTCAACCTCCATCTTCAGCATTCACCCATGAACAATTGCTGCCAACCTAAGTCTTCTCTAGACACTGGGTTCTCATCATCTAGCAACTTTCGTGGGCCAAAGCTGGATTTTCCTCGCTTCAATGGTGATGATCCAACTGGATGGATTTATAGGGAAGAACAATATTTCAGTATGCATAACACTTTTGATGTCAATAAACTCCCCCTTGCATCCTTTCATTTGGAACATGAAGCACTTCAATGGTTCCATTGGTATAACAAGGCTCATGACAAGCCAAACTGGATAGATTTTTCCCAACTCCTCTTGCAGTGATTTGGCCCTAGTGCTTTTGATGACTTCATAGGAGCACTCACTAAACTTTGCCAAACTGACACTGTGCGGAAGTATCAGATAGAATTTGAGAAACTAGCCAATCACACCAAGAGATTTCTTGAAGCATTCTACCTTAGTTTTTTTATCAGTGGTCCGAAGGATGCAATATGCTCTGAGGTTAAAATAATCTACACCAACACAATGGTGGAAGCCCTTGGGTTGGCTAAGCTAGAAGAGGACAAGATTTGGGCTCAACAATGCTCCAAATCCACTCTTGTTCCATTCAGAACTATGGTTCCCCAAAGAACCCAAAATTCGTCAGCTCCTAGAACCACTCCTATCAAGCATTTGTCTGAAGCAGAGATGCGGGAACGTCAAGAAAAAATGATTTGTTATAATTGTGACGAGAAATTCACCTGGGGACATAGATGTGTTGAGAAAAAGCTCTATCTCTTGGATGTGGATTCTCCACCTACACTTGAAATTTTTTATGATGCTCAGGATCCCATAGATGATGATGGTGACATTCAACAACTTCCTGCTCCAGAGGACCAACCAGATATATCTCTCCATGCCTTAGCTAGAGTCACCACCCCACAAACCATGGAGGTCAGAGGGTTCTTCAAAAAACTCCCTCTTACAATACTCATTGATTCTGGTAGCACTCACAACTTCATTCACCCAAGGATCACCAAACAAGATGATTGTTTCATCCATCCTTGCTCCAGCTTTGAAGTCATGATTGCCAATGGGGGCACCTTACCTTGCAAAGGGAAGTGTCGTAATGTGTGCATATCTACGGGGGATTATAACTTGCGCTCTGACATGTTTTCCTTGCCCTTAGGCAGATGTGATGTGGTTTTGGGCGCTCAATGGTTGCGCACACTTGGACCCATTTTATGGGATTTTGCTGATCTTTGGATGCAGTTTTCACTCAATGGTACCAAACACACATTGCGGGGCTTACAAGCAGGGTCTTTCAGGCTCATTAGTTCACATCGCATGGAAAGATTCTTAAGAAAAGTTCACATGGTGTCATCGCTCAACTCCATTTCATTCATATGCAACCTTCAGCAATCTCAACTACCCCATTGGATCTCCAACAAATTTTGGATCGATATGCATGTGTGTTTGCCGAGCCAGTGGGATTGCCACCTTAACGACACGAGGACCATCGTATTCTGCTCCTTCCTAGAAGTGTCCCTCCCAACATCAGGCCCTATCGCTACCCATTTCATGACAAGACAGAAATTAAGTGCTTGTTCATGACTTACTGAAGCAAGGTGTTATTCACCCTAGCACTAGTTCCTTCTCGTCACCGGTCCTTCTAGTCCGAAAAAAAGATGGGTCATGGCACCTTTGCATCGACTTTCAAGCACTTAATCACATCACAATCAAGGATGAGTTTCCAATTCTTGTTGTTGATGAGCTTCTGGGTGAGCTCCATGGTGCTCATTTTTTCTCCAAGTTGGATCTTCATTTTGGGTATCACCAAATTCAGGTCCATGTGGATGATATCCCTAAAACAACTTTCCACACACATTATGGCCATTATAAATTTTTGGCCATGCCATTTGGCCTCACAAATACCCCTTCCACATTCCAGGAATTGATGAATAAAATATTTCGACCCTACTTGCGCAACTTCATTATGGTCTTCTTTGATGATATCCTCATCTATAGTAAAACCTGGGCTGAGCATCTCCAACATCTGGATCTTATATTGCAACTTTTCTGTGATCATCATCTCTGTGCCAAACAATCTAAATGTGTTTTTGGGAAGAAGGAAGTAGAGTATCTCGGGCATATTGTTTCAGCACAAGGGGTTCGTGTCGATCCTGCCAAAATCAATGCCATGAAAAATTGGCCACCTCCTCAGACCTTGAAGAGCCTTCATGGGTTTTTGGGACTTACTGGCTACTACCACAAGTTTGTTAAGGATTATGGTAAGATTGCAACTCCATTAAAAACTCTACTGAAAAAGGATGATTTTGCATGGACACTTGCTACTGAGTGTGCATTTGAGAAACTGAAACAAGCTAAGTGTACCACACCTGTTCTAGCCATGCCTGATTTTTCCAAGCCCTTCACTATTGAGAGTGATGCTTGCAAGAATGGACTTGGTGCTATCCTCCTCCAAGATGAACATCCCATTGCATTCACCAACAACTCCCTGTCTGGTAAGAATTTAGCTGCCTCTACATATGAGAAGGCAATGATGGCTATTTTGCATTCCGTACAGAAGTGGCATCCATACCTCTTAGGCAATCATTTTTGCATCAAGATTGATCACCAAAGTCTGAAATATTTACTGGAACAACGAGTCTCATCCCCAACACAACAAAAATGGGTTAGAAAACTCATGGGTTATGACTACAAGATCACTTACAAGAAGGGTAAGGACAATCTTGTAGTGGATGCTCTTTCCCACACGTTTGATGACCATGCTTCTCTTTCAGCTATTTCTATGCCTATTCCAAATTGATTACAATCTGTTCAACAAGGCTATGTCAATGACTCTTCCTTATCTCAAATCATCCAATAGTTGGCCAGTAATCCTTCTCGTATACCACATTACTCTTGGGACGGTTCTTCTTTGGGATACAAGGGTCGCTTTGTGCTCCCCCAGAGCATAGATCTTCACTAGGTTGTCTTCTATGAACTCCATGCTTCTCCAGCGGCAGGGAACTCTGGGTTCCTCAAAACGTATGAGCGGGTACGACGTAACTTCTTTTGGAAGGGAATGAAATGGGAAATTCAATAGATGGTTGTTGAATGTGATACCTGCCAGTGCCACAAGGGTGAAACTACACTCCTCCCTGGATTGCTCGAACCCTTTCCCATCCCTACAAGGATTTGGACAGATATTTCGATGGATTTCATCAACGGGATCCCTAAATATGGAGGGAAGACCGTAATCTTGGTTTTGGTTGATCGACTCTCCAAATATAGTCATGTTTGTGCTCTCAGGCATCCATATACTTCCTCCTTAGTCGCACAAATTTTCATGGACCAGATATTCCGTCTTCATGGCATCCCTTCTTCCATTGTCTCAGACCATGACGCAACTTCCACAAGTCATTTTTGGACCGAACTCTTTTTCCTCACTGGAACCAAACTGAAAATGAGTTCAGGATATCACCCACAAATAGATGGTCAAACTGAAGTCCAACAAATGCTTGGA
>LPNX010459052.1:50000-76046 GCA_001517045.1 Pseudotsuga menziesii | reverse complement strand
TGTTGATATGATTATAACTTTATTATAAATTTTTTTGACAAAAAAATTATTATATTTTTTTTAATAGTTAATGTTATAGAATAATATGCAAATTATGTTGTTATAACTTGTTAAATATTAATTAATAATAATGTCATTTTGATAATAATTATAATAAATGTTATCATGTTAGTTTTAATAATAATAATATTTTAAAATTTTAACGATTAAAAAATTAATAAAATTAATTAAGCCATTTATATTTAATTTGAAATTATAACATAATATGTAAAATTGTATTATGAAGCATTTTTTTAACAAATTAATAATATTGATTTTTTACATATATATTTTGTATTTATAATTTTTTTAGTTGCAAGGAGTGGAAATAATTTTCTTAGATAAGTATTTATATTATAAAAATATTTTCAAAATGTATAAATATTTTTTTAATATTTTATTCTCATCTATAAAAAAATATTAGAATAATTTATGTTTCAACTAATAAATTAAAAGAATTGATGCACCACCATTCACTTATTAAGTTAATATGATATATTATTTATTCACAACTTTTTTATTGCTAAAAATTAATATACATTAAAATCAACTAATAAACGAGAAGAATTTATACACCACTGTTGACTTATTCAATTAATAGGATATATTATTTACTTGTAACTTTTTTATTGCTAAAAAACAATATACATAAAGTTTTTATTGCTAAAAACAATATACATTAAAATCTTATATACTAATATGACATATTTTCATAATGTATAAATATTTTTTAAATAATTTATTTAAGAATAAATTAAGTCTTATATTATTTTCTATAAGAGATTTACTATAACATTCATTTACAATAAAATGAATATATTAAAAAAATTATGGTTTTTATATTAATTTATTCTAATAATGCAATAAATATTATAATAATTTTGTTAAAATTTTAAATGTAGATAAAAATCTCAATTAAATCACATTAAAATAAAATTGATAAGGAATGCACTAAATATAAAAAGTCAACATAAATTAAAAAAATAACTACTAAAAATAATTTTTTAGTTTAATTTCATTTACAAGTTCAAGACAAATAAATGCTAAAGGACAATAATTTTTTGCGATTTTACAATGAATCTTAGTCACATCATTGTAGAGTCATTTTATTAAATTTTTTTATAGTCAATTTAAAAAAATAACTCAACCATGGTTATTTATATTATGCATAAAAAGTAGTGTAGGAGGTGAGTTGTCATATATACCTACCCCATAAAACCCCTAACTCATAATATTTTACTATATCTTATATTTTTGTAGTACATCTCTTAAGAGGCCCATTTTTTACCTCAAATTCTCTCTAATGACTTATCTTCGTTGCTTCACCTCTGAACAACAACATCAATGGGCAAAGTGGCTCTCTCTCACTGAATGGTGGTACAATACTTCCCACCATAATGCATCTAAAATGACTCCATATCAAGCTTTTTATGAGCAACCACCCATAAACAACTCAACGTGCATCCTTACAAGCAATCCTCCCTAAAACTCAAAGGGCATCAGACGCTGGATCCAAAGTTCTATGGGCCATATAAAGTTCTTCAAAAGATTGGGTCTATTGCTTATAAATTGAAACTTCCTCCTTCTTCTCGCATTCACCCAGTATTTCATGTCTCTTGTCTCAAGATAGCTATTGGCACCAACATCAGAGCACAAACTATTTTACCAGAGTTGGATACAGAAGGATCCATCATTTTGGAACCGAAGGCCATCCTCAATAAGCGCACTCGTCAGCTTTGCTCTCGGACCATAATAGAGGTCTTAATTCAGTGGCATGACATGCAACCAGAGGATGCTACATGGGAACCACTCCTTCAGATTGAGCAGCAGTTTCCACATCTAAAGATTTGAGGACAAAGCTTTTTCTAAGAGGGAGGGGATGTTAAGAACCCATGTCAACCCCCTTTTTTATTTTGTTGGTATATTTTGTCGGATGCATATGCTTTGTAAGTCATCCCATTAGTATGATGTATTATCCCACATTCATGGGGAGTAAGTAATAGTTGTTAAGTCATCCAGTTAATAGGTTTCATTATCTCACATTCATGTGGAGTAATAGTTGTTTAGATTAGACTTAGTATATAAGTATGTGTTGAGGCTAATGAAAGCATCAAAGAGTTATTTTGTATTGATCTTGCTCAAAGGAGGTTTCCACCTCGAAGTGGCCCGTGACCAATAAAATCCCTTTTGTGCTCCAATATTTCTGTTATATCATGCATTTTGATTGTTCATTGCAGGAGGTTCTCCAAACTGAGCCACTTGTTGATCTTGAAATCGAAGGATATCATGTTCGACAAGTCGTTCTCGATTTCGTTTCACAAGTAAATATTATGAAAAGAGATACATGGGAATAGTTGTGCAAACCTCATCTATACAAATCAGGCATATACCTCAAATTAGTCGACCAAGGACTAATCAAACCCATCGGGGTTTGGAGAAATGTCGATACAACAATAAAAGGAATATCAACTAAAATCTACTTTGAAATCATCGACCCCAAGGAAGGATCTAGCTCCTTCCTAGCCTTGGCAGGTCGACCATGGGGAAGAAAAATGAAAGCATCAATATCCTTAGAGAAGGAAAGAATAAAATTAAAAGGGAATGGATAGAAAGTCATCATCCCCATTCATCCTTCCCAAGGAGAACCATGGATCGAACCTATTAATGAAGAAATCAACATTCGACAACTATACCAAATACACAATAATGAAGACTATACTAAACCCAATCAGTATGGTGAACTTCATCTAGGGAACCAAGATTTGGTTGGATATAACTCAAATGCCGAATTATACGATTGGGAGATTGAAAATTATGAAACACAAGCACGAGGTTGCTATATGATTCAATCTATCTAGAGGAAACCAACTCGATAATGATTCTTTGTATTGACTATCCCAAAAATATATGAGAAAATAATCAAGGAATATCCCTCACTAGCACCAATAAAAACAAATAATAAACAGTCTTCGGTATAAGGAGATAGAATCACTAGTTCTCCATGTAGAACAGGTTTCTAAAAACCTAGGTGGACATGGACTCCAAAGCCTGGTTGAAATGTTTATAAGACAAGCTACTCGATGGTGGCACACCCACCAGTCGAGACTACAAACGTGGAAAAGAACTTTGACTTTATTCATAGAAAGATTCAGAGGAAGAAAACTAACAAAATAGGCACAAATGCATGTCTTCATCCAAGGGCAAGATCCATAAAAACATATACGAATATGTGAAACGGAGTGGAGAATACTTTGTTACAAAGATGAACGTATATGGCCACACTTGTTTCCATCGAAATTAGATGACCTACCTAACAAGTGGTACAAAATAGAAGAAGCACAAGGAAAAACATTCTTATGGAATGAACTTAAAGAAAATTTCATTAAGGACTTTAGCTTTATACCAGAAGACACAAATCTAGTTGAAGCTACAAACCAGATAAAAGCATTTATACAACCGACTAGTAACAAACCGACGCAAAATAAAATCCAATTAAATACAATATGATATAACATTTGGACCAAAAAAATACCACGTCAACAAGACTCCAATTAGAAAATGAATGCACATATGGAAGGAGTTTTCAATGGAAGATTGATCACCCGGAAACAATCAGACCAATTAAAAAAATATTAAAAATTCAGTCGACCGAAAAAAATGACACCGACCGAATGACGGCATTAGACTTTCCAACATCATTTTCACAATTCAAAGAAGGAATTCAACAGATTAATGAGAGTAAAGCACCAGAATGGATGGATGCAAAAGTAAAAACTAAATAAATCAATATTTATAATGATAATAGACCGAAAATGGAAAAAATTGGCAATTATTGGAGTGAGGAAAAAACTACAGAGATCGTCGACTTATTAAAATAATTTCAAGATGTATTTGCACATGACTATAAAGACTTAAAAGGATTAGTAGTAGAAATGGGTGAGATGAAGATAGACATCAAACCTGATGCTCGACCTGTCACGAAAATACCTTATAAGTTAGTTGATAAATATAAAGAAATAATCAAAAAGGAGATCGACAATATGCCAACAACCAGAATAATTTACCCCATCAACCAGTCGAAATGGGAAAGCCTAATGGTTGTCCAACCAAAAAAGCATGACCCGACAAAACTATGAATCTGTGTCGATTTTCGTGAATTAAACAAGATTACCTTAACAGATCCATTCCCGAATCCATACACTGACGAAATCCTAAATGAACTTGCAGGACATGAATGCTATTCATTTATGGATGGTTCTCAGGATATAATCAGGTGCCAATAGCCAAAGAAGATCAGAAAAAGACAACCTTCATATGCGAATTTGGTTCATTTTCCTACAGAGTCATGCCATTTGGTCTTAAAAATGCACTTGCGGTATTCTCAATAATAGTTGTAAAAACATTTCAAGAATACATCTAAAAAGCAATGGCAGTATACTTCGACAAATGGATGATATATTCTATGTTAAAAGATCACTGTGTATGGTTAAGGCTCATGCTGAAACGCTCCTGACATATCCAGTTATCTCTTAATATAAATATATGTATCTTCTTAACCCTGATAGGTATTCTACTAGGATAGATCATATGCAAAGAAGGTATCAAAGTTGAATTTGCAAAGATAAAAATTATCCTCGATTTAAAACCACCGATGAACCCAAAACAGGTCAGAGTACTATTAGGACATACAGGGTACTATAGAAAGTTTATTCGGCACTACTCTGATATGGAATACCCTCTGGAAGAACTATTAAGGGAAGATCAATAGTTTAATTGGACAGAAGAATGTGATACATCCTTTGACACATTAAAAATAAAATTAGTCAAAGCACCCATTCTTCGATTTCCGAACTGGTCGATAAAATTTCATGTGCACATTGATGCCTTAGGATTAGCAATAGAAGCAATATTGACACAACCTAGTGAAGACGGCATGGATTACCCAATCATATATGGTAGTAGAAAATTAAACAAAGATGAATGCAACTACTCCACAACAGAGAGGGATGCATTAGGTATGGTCTTTTCTCTTAAAAAATATCGACATTACCTATTATCTAACCCATTTATATTCTATACGGATCATCAAGCATTAAAATGCCTTGTCAATAAACCTTTACACCATGGGAGAATCTGTGGATCGCTATTACTATTCCAAGAATTTGAATTCGAAGTTGTAGTTCGACCAGGATGATTGAATGTTGGGCCCGACCAATTGTCAAGAATTAACACATGGGAGGAACCGATAGGAATCAAAGATGGTCTGACGGATGCACACTTATTCCGAATAAAAGGTTTTCCTATAGAATTATAGGAAATATCACAATTTCTAGAGAGTGGACAAGCACCAAAAGTCATGAACACTAAGAAAAAACAAATTCTAGCCATGAAAGCCACCCAATACAACCTGACCAATGGATTCCTATACAAAATGGGCTTAGACGAAGTACTCTGTCGATGTGTATTAGAACATGAACGAGAAAACATTATGCATGAAGCACACTATGGACCAGCAGGAGGACACTTCTATTCAAATACAACTGCAAAGAAAATCCAACAATCAGGACTATGGTAGCCAACGCTATACAAAGACTATAAAATGTTTGTGAGAAAATGTGATCACTGCCAACGTCTAGGTTGACCACTACCTAGTACATAAATTCCTTTAATATTAGTAAACCCAAGCCTCACATTTGAAATCTGGGCTATCGACTTTATAGGTCCATTTCCAATACCAACAAAAAGGACAGGCGCAAGGTATATCATAACAGCAGTTGAATATGTTACTAAATGGGCAGAAGCAGAAACTGTCGACACCTGTTCTAGCAAGGTAGATGCTAAGTTCATATATGAAAACATCATCACTAGGTTTAGATGCCCTATAACCTTAATCAATGACCAAGGCCCACACTTGATCAATAAAACAATTAGAGCATTGACAGAACAATTCAAAATCGACCATCGACGAAGCACAGCTTACCACCCTCAATCAAACGATGCGATAGAAGCATTTAACAAAACATTGACAAAGGGTTTAACAAAAATATGCAATACCAATAAAGATGACTGGGATGAGAAAATCCCTACAGTATTATGGGCATATAGAACAACATATAAACATTCGACCAACCAGACACCCTTTTGACTAGTCTACAGCCAAGAAGCAGTCCTTCCTTTACATGTTCGACAGAAAACACCGGTAATAGTCGACATCTTACATATTAATGTCAAAAAATCAAGAAAGGATCGACTAATACAATTAACCAAACTAGAGGAACACCGACTACTTGCTATACAACATCAAGAAATTCATAAACAACAACAGAAGGCTTGGCATGACCGAAACATCAAAAAAAGAATTTGTTGATCAGAGACCTTGCATTACTATACATCAGTCAGGTGAAAGGAAAACCTAAAAATCTACACACAGAATGGATGGGACCGTATATTATCAAAGAAATCAATATCAATGGATCAGTTCGTCTAAGAAAATTACAGGACACAATATTTCAAAAATTGGTAAATGGTTCCCGACTAAAACAATACCAAAATAAAAAAATAAAAATGGTTCTATAACTCTTACAAAAACCTATAAAGAAAGAAAAAAACTTAAAAACTCCAAAATCAAGAAAAAAAAAGCAAAATGAACCTCGACAGGTGTAGTGGACCATTTGACAATAATTGACATTTATATCATCGACATACCACAGATCGAAAATACCTTTGTCATCGACAAGAGGACCAAAATGTCAAATCAACCCATCATGACTACAATTAAAGGGAGCATCGAAACCAGAATGTATTAACTCAGCCTTCATTAGAGCTTCCTTCACCATCAAATCCTCCATCAATAACACCATCAACAAGATTGCCATCCTCTCTGCCTATAAATACTACACCAGATGAAAATCACTTAAAGTTTTATCAATATCTAGAGGGACAGAATTACCAGACCTGTTTGAGCAAACCAACTACCAAGACAGCCAAACAGACAACCGACAAAATGGCCCCAAAACAAACCAGAGCCACAAAAGCCAAAATGAAAGAGTTGGAATCCACTGTAAGCCCACCAGTAAAATAATTAAAGAATATAAAAAACACAAAAGTGCAAGAAAGCTCACGGGGGAAATATTAGACAGAAATCAAAGAATGAGATTACCGGGGTCAATAAAATATGACAGAGGAAGCACAGAAGGTAAATAAAAGCACCATTTTGAACTTTATAAATGCACCTCTCATGGCCACTTTTGGAGGGACAAAGGAAACCATTGTTAAATTCATAATCAACCAGTACCACAATGGGAAGTTTTACTTCGACACACCAGTGGAAATTTCAGCTGAAACCATCTACAAGCTCATGGGACTATCCAACAAAGGCGACCCTGTCCCTCTAGGCATCAAGGAAGGGTTAGTTGAAAAACTAACGGGAACACCAATAGGAAAAAACTCAAAGGGGCTGATAATAGGGCATGTCCAGGCTACCACACCCAAAATGGTGGCTAAAGTCATATCGACTGGCCTAAGTGTTATAGGACGTGGTTGTGACTTGAAGCTTGACATGCTGGAAGCAGTAAACTGCATAGAAAGCACATGAAATATATACCACTAGGCACAATACATGGCCGACATACTCAAGTATATATGTGAGAAGTGCCAGGAAATAGGTACAATGATTAGATTCCCATCACTTCTAATATGGATAGCAATGTACCACTTATGTCTAGTTGGGCCTAAAGAATTCTCAGAACCGACCAAGTTTCATATGTGGATCTTTAAGCCATTTTCAATGGATAGAACCCCACTGGATCAGGAAGAAAACAAAGTATTCCTGGAGCACTGGTTCTAGAACCTAAAAATCTGAACAACCAGATGGAGGGTGCCTCAAAACATCTGAAGATGTCTGCCCCCTACAACACACATCCAACTGGAACTAAACCATACAACAATATGGCACAAGAACTTTGGTCTACAACAAAGGCAAAACCACTCTACTACTACCCAACAGTCAAGGAGATATTTACAGAGTTGGAAAGATAGACCAAAACTGACATCCCCATACCAGAAGTTGCAAAAGAAAACAATCAAGCTATTATAGAGCCATTAACTAATCAGGAGAAGGAGGAAGACTATGAAGTCAACCTTCATATCAGTACTTTCACATCAGGAGACATTTCGACAAGGACAGAAACCCCTCCAAATTTAAAATGCACCGACTAAACAGCAGGCGGTCATATCGACAGAACAACATATTATCCTGCCTCATCAACATGAGGGAGGAGAAGAACAAATAGAGGAAGATATCGAATCAGACAATCTAGAGTATGTTATGACAAAAGAAAATTTAAGAAAAATGGCAAAGGAAATAGCGTCCTCAAGAAAAAGAAAGAAAATAAGGAAAAAGGAAAGGGGAAGCATAAAGTTATTTTATCAGAGTCAAAAGATGAAGAAGAAATATTGGCTACAACTGTTGACATCATAGAATATGCTGCAACAAATAAAGTATCAGTCAAAACACAATTCAAGCGGGTTGTCGACTGAGGAGTGAAACAAGGCTAACCAAAAAAAGGTAAGAACTGCTACCCTTCCTGTAATAAATCCTATTGACTTAACCCCAGATTCACCAAGACCATCTCCTATTAGAATAACACAAAAATCAACCCCAACCATATCACCAGTCTATAATGAGTTAATCCCTGAAACCCTTAAGGAAAGCATAGATAAAGATGTTGAAATTCAACAATTTATCAATGACTTACCAAATCTCTTTCTTAAATCCCAATAGATTAATACCACTCACAAACTTCTCGAGTCAAGCTCTGCCCGACAAAGCCTCACTCCACAAATCACCCAAGTCTCATCACCACCATCAATCATAGGAATCATCAAATCGTCATACGTTCGCAACCCCAACCCGACGTCCATCGTAGTCGTAACCCACACTTCATCATTCACACCAACATTCCAAAACTGACCACCCATTGTGGAAGAAATGGGAACATTTTCCCTAGAAGGCACCCATGCAACTATAGATGTTGAAATCGACGACCTCATGGAAGAGGAAGGAATCGACAACCCTGTCGACCCTCAAACAAAAGTCAAAGGTTCCATATCGACACAACTTCCAACAACCCCCATAACCTCAAACTATTCACCATCACCACCACTAGAGCCAGAGCCTCTGCACAACCTAGACCCTCCATCTTCACCACCACTAGAAGCACAAAAAACCACAAACCCCAACCTAGAAACACAACAAATTAATCCTACCATAGAAATTTGTTCGGAATCCACAGAGGCTTCGCTGAATGAAGAACAACAAACTCCACAGCAACAAGCAACATCAGTACCGACAGGATCAGAAATGGTCAATAAGTCAAAGCATAAGAGCAAGAGGAAAGAGAAGAAAAAAAAGAACAACAACAGAAACAACAAACACTAACAACTGTCCACCTTCATCAACTTAGATCGACTTCTGCAGTCGAAATACCAAAGCTAAGAGATGGAGAGTTGGATAGACTCCTAGAAGTAGTAACTAAAGAAGCATCAAACAAAATTCAAACAAAGCAAGAAAGAATTGAAAAATGAAAGCAGAACAAGTCGATTTCCTGACCAAATGCAAGACTTTGACACAAACAGTGATACCAGGAATGGCAGAAACCAACACCAACAAACCATTGGAAAATCATACCAATTGTTTGAAAGTGTCGTGTCGAACCTGTATATTAAGAAAGACGAACGAAAGGAATAAAATTCTATGCTACTAAGACAGAAGTACGTGACATTTTCTGAAGCACACAAGGTACTGTGGGACCACTTAGAAGATTCTGTTACTATGGAAGAAGTTCTACGGAGATGGTAGACCTACTATAGTACTTGAAGTATTCCAGCGGAATCAACAAACTAGTGAGCACATCTAGAATTTAGAAAATCAACAAGGTCCGGACGACATCATGAGAACAAAAATAAAGTACCAAATCATATTAGAGACAACAAGGTTAGAAAAGCTAGAAAAACAAGCACATCAGTGGATGACCTAGGAACTTCCAAGCATCAGCACACTCGACAAGATCTGCCCACAGATGAGAAGATTGCTAGATACAACAGATGAAAAAGATCAGTCACTAGGACCTAACCTGGAAAACACTATATATTTTTCAATTCAAGAGAAGATGTCGACTCTGTCAAGCCTCACCACCTTAACCATCGATATCTAGAATGCTCTACGCAGTTGGGAAGAGTTTCAACACCAACTGGCCATCAAGGAAGAAGCCATTATAGAAGTATGTATGCAGAAATGATCTTCCATTCGTTTACACACTCTATGCAGACAAAGAAAATGCAATAACTATTTCAGACAGAAGAATTTTTGAAATACCCTCCCTGTTTCTTCGGGACGAAGAAATATTTTGTTCCTAGGGGAGATGTTGTTGGAGCTAGTCGGTGGGCCGACTAGTCCAGTTAACCGACTAATCGAAGATTAGGTCAGCCTCCAAAGGTCATGTTGGTTGATCGAATCGACAAGTAGTTACTCACAACTGTTTTGTAAATCATATATAATAGGTTGTTGAGCCAGTGAAGAACTTGGTTCAATTTTGATATATGTATGGACCCTCATGTGATAATATAATTTGTTATTCCTTTACTTGTTCTTGTCTCTTGTTTCTATATGTGTATATGATTTTTTATGTGTATTATTGGTAACCTTATGTGATCTATGAGATTACAATACGAACTGCCTTAGTGCATCGCTATAGCAATGAAAACACCAAAAAGTGGCAACGAAAGACCGTCGCAATAGCGACGAACATACCAAAAAGTAGCGATGAAGACACCAAAAAATACTAAACTAGTTGCGACGAAATCCTGTCGCTAGTGCGACATACATCCAATATTTCTGTGACAAATATTCCAAGATGTTGAGACGAAATCCCATCGCTATAGCGACACAAATACATAGCAAGTTTCGTTGCTAGTATAGAAACTTCGTCGGAACTTGCTATGTATTTACGTCTCTTTAGAGACATAGGTGTCTATTTAAAAAAAATATGTTAGACAAGGGTTAGGATTGGATATAACTATTTGCTATACCCTACAGGACCATCTTCATTATTGGCTCAGCACTAAAATTAAGACACATTGTTATTTACACCAGCCACTACATGACGATCTCATGGTATTCTATCAAAACTATAACTCATGACAACTACAATCAAAATACACAGTAGAATATCAGTTGATAAACAATGAATACACAAATCAAAGGAAGGTTTAAGTGGATTATAACATTCAAAGGATTGACCATGACTACACCACTTTGCAGATGAGATTTCCCAGCACAACAACGACACATATTAACCCCAAATGAATTCTCAACAAAGACTCCCCTTCCCTCAAGGATCTCTGGGATAACATTGTGTCATTAATAAACTACAATAGAATAGAAAAAAATCCTCTATAAGATGATTAAATAATAGAAAAAAACACTAAGTGTCACCTTGTAATAATATGCAACATACACAAGCAGAAGGATCATCCTCTTATTCAATGCATCAAAACTCAGAATTTGTAGATACTATGAGCACTATGATCCCTTGGACATGGAATAAAAGGAAAAACAACTAAAATGAAGAGAGGGATTTTTATCTCAACAATATTATGAGGATTATATTTCCTCATCTATCTTCCCAAGTTCTTACACATAATCTTTTGTAGACCTATCTCATATGTGATATGCCCAGATATTCATCCAAAGCTACTTCTATTTCTTGGCTAAGAGACTGACCTACAAGATGAGTCAAAGAATTTTTTGTAAACATCTAGTTCTTAAAAATTTTCCCATATGGGGTTATGTTAGGGAATAAGGAAGTCAACACTACTTCACTGGTTTTAGGCAGAACAACCTTTAACAACCTTGAGATATCATTTCTCATCTATGTTTGTTGTCCACAGTATGAATATTGGTGGCCAGCATTAGAGTGTGACCCTCAGATAGACGTCTCAACTATCTTAGGAAGTGAGGTGAAAATTCATGATCACATTACCTTAAGGATGTGTATACTGCACATTTTCATTTAGATTGAGTCAATAATATATATAGAACTGTGTGTTTTCTTAGAGAATGTTGTAGTAACTTTTCTGTGCCACTTGGACCATCAAAATTGATGACATGTGAACAAACTAGTGTTGTGCAGACTGCAAGATCACCATGTATGTACAGTAAAGGAACAACTTCTAAATGAAGCATCAGATGGATGCAACTTGGTCTAGAGTCTCCAACGTCAAATATAAACATTACAGATCTCATATTTCATCATCAAGTAAATTCTTTACAAAATTTAGAGTTCAGGGATCTGGATTCATGCAACTTGGTGAGCTTAAGATTCTAGTTATTAGGCTTAAAACTGGCAGCACCCCAATTTTATTTTAATTTCATATGAATTTCAATATGGCAAGGAGGTTTCTCCTTAAGTTTAATAAAATACTTTTGAATATTTTTCTTTGATAAAAAAGATAATCCATCGAGAGCCAGAGGGGCAATGAGAATTTCCACATTCAAATTTTACATGCATGCAATTGTAAAATATCCATGCAATCGTAAAATTATAAAAAATTAGGATCATTACACATAGAAACATTCTTGGACACAAGTGTATAATCACACTTAAAATGTGGAACCATGAATATCTCAAGAGCCTTGATATGAAATATTTTTTGTATCATGAAAGTTACAATACAAAAATAGAAGGGCCTTATATGGTCTTCCAATGTACATGTATCAAAAACATCTTTGATGTGGCACGCAAACAAAAGTACATCTATCCTAGACCGTGCCCCTATACTCTAACTTCCTCTTGTACATAAAAATACATATTTGTCTTGGACTAACACATTGAAACTCTAACTTTCTCTTGTTTTTTCCCAGCCCTGATGCTTGTTGCCTCTTTCCACAACCACTGTGCATCTCTGGTGACTGCAAATCAATGCCAATATTTTTTTATCAATTAACTGAACTAGTACTGTCCAGCAATAAAAAAGATTGAAAATTTAAAATATGACTCAATTGTACATAAAACAAACACTTGCTACATCCATTGAGGGTATAGATTCCTCTAGTGTCCTCCTCCTTGCAAAGAGTCTCCTTTCAATGCTTCTCTATGAATAAAAAAAAATATGTCAGTTGTCTCAACAATTATCAGCATGTACATGAATGAGAAAGTACTAATCAATTATGTAAAAAATGAACATCTCACCCAAAAAAATTGTTTTTGGGAATGAGGCTGGGTTTCCTCATTAGCAAGAGGAGTCGTAAGTTGAATATCAACCTTGGTCATGTACACTAATGGACCAGGCTGTGGCTACATTCACCAAATGATAAAATAGTTAGACATCGTGCATGTCCATAGACAATAGAAATGAAATGTACAATTACAAAGATTCAAGTAGATGTAGCTCAATGTGACTTATCCCTATTATAGATGCAGCATTCAATGCAACATCAACAACCCCACTAAGGTCTGGCATGGACGACTCTATATCCTGATGCTGTAAACATGTCAAAAGAACATTAAGAAAAACTAGTTGTGAAGAAAATTCAAAGCTAAGCAGCAACTTCCACTGGAAGTGTGTGCATTACTGTGGGATGAGTAGGTTTATCGTCATGAACACCTGCTCTTTTCAAGGAACAGGGTCTTTTGGTCTAAACAACCCGCTTATCTACATTTGGACTACAGGGAGATCCAAACCAAAGAGGCGGTCCAGCGATTTGCGATGATGTATGAAGTCATAAAGTGTTACCATAGTTAGACATGGACTTGAATGGATGGAATAATATGTACTAAAAAACTAACATGTTGTAATATAGTTACCCCTTCCTAGGACATATCTTCCCCATGGGAGGGACTGCTTCCAAAAATTTCTTGCCCCTCTTTAGATCCAGATAGTATGTTCAAGTTTAAAAATTATAAATATTAGAAATCTATAAAGGAGTATACAATAAGAAATTTAAATAATTCGAACAAGATTTAGTCATTAACCATGTAAGTACATTCTTTAGGTAATCATAACTTCCACCTGGGAGTATTTCACTGAGATCAATGTCTTCAGTATCAGGTTCTAAATGGGTTTCATGCAAATTCAAAAATTGTAAATATTAGACAATTTAACAAATTAATAAAGACTAACACATGCATTAACAAAATGACACATGTTTAAATATTACCACAATGTTGGTTGTTTGGGCCTCAGATACAACCACACTGAGCACACTACCACCCCCTTAAGAGGCATCAATCTCCTGCAAAGGTAATATTACGAATATTTTAGTATGTGTACAATATGGAAAAATTAAAAAATGAACAACAATAGAGTTTTAACAATGTCCTTACCTGACCACCAGTCATCGTAGAGGTAGCATATCTTGGCCTAGGACCATAACAGGATTGACCACACATTGTGCTCAAGTGTAGCTTGCTCTAAGCCACATGGGATGTCGGTCTATCCCCACCAATAGATGCTCCTCTACCACGAGCAGAGGAAGAGGGCACTCTCTGGTCAATAGTAGTCGTGTTTCAAGAAACCATCTCAGCTAGAGTCAGAAATGCCTCGTATGTTTGGGTAACCATATCATGTGCAGGAGGGATGTCTACTCTCGGTAGCTAGGAATGGGGTGTAGGTACCTGTATATTGGCATATATATGCCTAGAATTGGCTTGTTTTTGGGGCATCCCCCTACCGATTCCATGGAATCCCAACATGTCAAAATAGTTGAAATGTTTCCCCATCACAAACTCTGCATACAACTTCCAGAGGAAGTACAACGATACTTCCCTATTGTTTTGTAGGGGAATGTCAAAAACCATGTACCATCTATCCATCCAATGGTCTCTAATGGGTGGAAAGGTGCACCACTCAATCGAAATATGTGTCATGGTGCTCTCTGGAATGTCATCCTTCCCAGAACTCTAAACAATGTATAAATGTGCTCTTTGGTTATTTTTAGCTTCTGTATCTCGTTGTAGTTCAAACCATGCACATATTCTTGTCTTTTTCTTTCCCTGTAGGATGCGATGCTATACAAATCATCATTCAATCTAGTGATCATATCAATAATAGTCAGCAATGAGTTTGACAAGGAGTGGCGAATCTCATCTCCACTCCTCCAGGAAGAACCAATCTCTCTAAGATGCCCAATAACCCTCAATATCTCGGCATTGTGGTCCATAGTAGCCACTGCAATCATAAATACAAATGAAATATCATTAGAAAAATAAACACATGATATAATGACATATCTAAGCAAATAAAATTGTAAAAATAATGTACGACAAATAACAACATAAACTAAATCTATTATTTAAATTTTAAAATTGATCTTGAATTTTATAGTAAATAATAAACATTTAACATTTTAAATTTTAAATTTATGTCCTAAATTTAAGTATTAATTCCAATTTCCATATGCATGTGTACATAAAATGTTCTATGTGCATATGTTGATTGGGAAGCTCCTCTAGCTTATTTTAAGGCTTGGATTATGAAGTTTCATCGAAATTGTGAGGTGTTGACTAATGCCCTTGCACGACAAACTCCTAGATTGCAGGTAGAGGCAAAAACTAGAGCCTAGAATGGGTGGCATAATGTGCTATTGATGAATAAAATCCTAGTATAGGCAATGATTTTGTTAGATATGTAATTATTTGTTGTAGCGTGATGTTTTCTGGAATCCAAAGTCTATTTAGCTGATCTTTGTCTATATGTAAATTGGGCCATGTATGGATTCCACTTGATGTTATTTTAGTTCTATGCACTCTTTCTCTATACCCATGGGAGACTAAATGCATAATTGTGTATAGTGGCTTTAATGGTTGTAAGGTTTCCACTGGATTCTATCATGTATGATAGTATGTGATTGGCATGTAATCAAACACATCAACCTCCCTATGTATCTTGATGTTCATAGAGCCTATTGTTGAACTTCGTTGTCTTGAACTTAACCAAAAAGTACCCTTCAGTCAAGAGGAAATATTTTTTAATTATGGGAAGCTTCGGTACCTTATTTTAACACTTGGATTAGGAAGTTTCATCAAAACTATAAGGTGTTTATTGATGTTCTTGGCCGACCTACTTCGATATTTTAGATACAGGAAAGGGATTTACCATGTTTGTTTATGGGTGTGTGCAAGAAGTTGAGGGACATTTAAGATGCAATGGTGGAGTGAAGTCAATCACTCTTGATCCAAAAAAAAGAATCATCCCAAGCAAGCTCGAGCCTACCAAGCCTAGTCCCAAGGCTGCCAACAAGCATGCCAATTAGGATAGTAAACCAAATCGTGCCTCCATTTTATTTAAGCAAATCGTGCCTCCATTTTATTTAAGAAAATTATGCCTCTGTTTTAGTGAACAAAATCGGGCACGCGTTTTGGAAAGCCTATTTTTTTTAAATAGGCTGAGCACGTCTTTTTCGCCACATCACACGGCTATTGGACTTCTTTAGAGCAAATCTCGACTGGGCGAACGCGTTTTTGGGTGTGCCAAAGCCATCCATCTCCACCTTTGGATCAACCTCCTATTTGTGAGGTATTTTCCTCATTTATTTTCATATTTTTTTCTCTTTGTTCATCAATTTTATTTTCCCTAAATTGAAAAATTAAACCAAAATAAATTAAATTATGGCTAATGGAAACAAAAACCCCAATGGAATTGGCCAACGGAAACAAGAACCCCAATGTAATTGGCCAATGGAAACCAATTCCCCAATTTAATCATAAAAATTAAATAATTTTGATTATTTACCAAAATTCATACCCAAAATTCCCATGCCCAGTGGAAACCAAAACCCCAATTAACTCAAAAAAAAAATTCACTATTTCAATATGCATATTCACAAGGATCCTTGTGAATCCCTACCAAAATCCACAAATATGTAAAGTTTGTCAAGCACATTGCAAGTTTCCATAAGTAATTTACATGCCCAATGTAAACCAAAACTCCAATTAACTCATAAAAAACAAACAAACTTCACTATTTGCATATTTTTATATTCACAAGCATCGTTGTGAATCCAAACCAAAATTAACAAATATGAAAAGTTTGTCAATTATGTTGCAAGCTTGCATACAACTAAAAAAAAATCAAGTAGAATTCATATATTCCCCTAAAATACATAAACAAACATGGTAAATCCCTTGCCTCTATCCGAAATATCGAAGTTGCTCTTCCAAGAACATCAATAAACACCTTATAGTTTTGATGAAACTTCCCAATCGAAGTGTTAAAATAAGGTGTAGAAGCTTCCCATGCTTTTAACAAATATTTTGTCTTGAACGAAGGGTACCTTTTGGTTAAGGTCAAGACAACAAAGTTCAACAATAGACTCTATGAATGTTAAGATGCATAGGTAGATTGATGTATTTGATTAAATGTGCCAATCACATACTATCATACACGATATAATCCAGTGGAACCGTTGCAACCATAAAATCCATAAAGATCTGCTAAATAGACTTTGGAGTCCAAAAAACATCACACTACAACAAATAATTACATATCTAACAAAATTATTGCCTATACTGGGATTTTATTCATCAACAACACATTATGTCGCCTATTCTAGGGTCTAGTTGTTGCCTCTACCCGCAATCTGGGAGCTGGTCCTGCAAAGGCAATAGTCAGCACCTCACAATCGACGAAACTTCATAATCCAAGCCTTAAAATAAGCTATAGGAGCTTCTCAATCAACATATGCACTCAAGACACTGTATGTACACATGCATACTTAAAAATTGGAATTAATACTTGAATTTAGGACATAAATATGAATTGAAAAATGTTAAATGTTTATTCTTTACTGTAAAATTCAAGATCAATTTTTAAATTTACATGATAGATTTAGTTTATATGTTGTTATTTGTCATATATTAGTTATACAGTTTTCAGTGCTTAGATATGTCATTATATCATGTGTTTATATTTCTAATGATATTTTATTTGTATTTATGATTGCAGTGGCTACTATGGATAACAATGCAGAGATACTGAGGGTTATTTCTCATTTGAGAGAGATTGGTTCTGCTTGGAGGGGTGGAGATGAGCTCTACCGCTCCTTGTCTGATTCTTTGTTGTCTATTGCTTATACGATCGCAAGATCGAATGATGCTTTGTATAGCATCGCATCTTATAGGGAGAGGAAAAGACAACAATATGCTGATGGGTTAAGTTACAACAAGGTAAAAAAGCTCAAAATAACAAAACAACACATATATTCATTGTTTAGACTGCCTGGGATGGATGACATTCCGGAGATCAACGGGCCACATATTTCTATTGAGTGGTGAACCTTTCCACCCATCAGAGACAATTAGATGGATAGGTGGTACATGGTTTTTGACATTCCCCCTCATAACAATAGGGAAGTATCGTTGTACTTCCTCCAAAAACTGTATGCAGAGTTTGTGATGGGGAAACATGTCAACTATTTTGACATGTTGGGATTTCAGGGAGTTGGTAGGGGGATGCCCCAACACCGACTCAATGCTAGGCATAGAGATGCCAATCCACATATACCTGCACCCCGTGCCCAACTACCGAGGGCCGACATCCCTCCTACACATGACATGGTTTCCCAGACACAGGAGGCATTTTTTACTCTAGTTGAGATGGTCTCTCGACACATGACCACTATTTACCAGAGAGCGCCCTCTTCCTCTGCTGTTTTACAACCACTAGCTTCTGGTGGTGGAGAGACATCTATTGGTGGGGATAGAACGACATCCCATGTGCCTCAGAGCAAGCCACATGTCTGCACATCGTGTGGGGGACCCTCTTATGGTCCTGGACCAAGACATGGTACCACTATGATGCCTGGTGGTTAGGTAAGTACATTGTTTTATAACTCTGTTATTGTTCAATTTTTAATTTTTCCATACTATATGTAACATATTAAAATATTCGTAATATATGCAATATTTACTCTTGCAGGAGATTGATGCCTCTCACAGGGGTGGTACTACACCTAGTGTGGTTGTACCCGAGGCGCAAAAAACCACCATTTAGGTAATATTTAAACATTTGTCATTTTGTTATTACATACAATTTTGTTAATGCATGTGTTAGTCTTGATTAATTTATTAAATTGTCTAGTATTTACAATTTTTAAAGTTGCAGGAACCCCACTTAGAACGTGATGTTGGAGACGTTGATATTGATGACATAGTCCAAGGTGGAATTTACGATTACATGAAGAATA
This sequence comes from Pseudotsuga menziesii, assembly GCA_001517045.1. Classification (NCBI taxonomy): domain Eukaryota; kingdom Viridiplantae; phylum Streptophyta; class Pinopsida; order Pinales; family Pinaceae; genus Pseudotsuga; species Pseudotsuga menziesii. The sequence continues at coordinate 56,764 of LPNX010459052.1, read as the reverse complement.
TAAGTATATGGGTTATGAATAAATCTTGTTTGAATTATTTAAATTTCTTACGGTGCACTCCTTTATAGATCGCTAATATTTATAATTTTTAAACTTACAGATGCTATTAGCATCTGAAGAGGGGCAAGAAATTGATGGAAGCGGTCACTCCCACGGGGGAGATATGTCCTAGGCAGAGGTAAGTATATTACAACATGTTATTTTTTCAATACATATTATTCCATCCATTCAAATCTATGTCTAACTATGGTAACACTTTATGACTGCAGACATCATTGCAGATCCCTACACCACCTCTTTGGTTTGGATCTCCCCATAGTCCAAACATAGATAAGGGGGTTGTTTACACTAGATGACCCTCTTCCTTGAACATATTGGGTGTGCATGAGGATCAACCTACTCATCCCACGGTAATGATCACACTTCCAATGGCAGTTGCTGCTTAGCTATGAATTCACTTCACAAGTGGTTTTTCTTAATGTTATTTTTGCATGTTTCCAGCATCAGGATGTAGAGTCATCTGTGCTAGACCTTAGTGGGATTGTTGATGTTGCGGTCAATGTTGCATCTACAATAGGGATAAATCACACTGAGAAAGTTATATTTTTGATGTGTTAGTCCAAGACAAATACGTATTTTTATGTACAATCCGGAGTTAGAGTATAGGGGCGCAGTCCAGGATAGATTTACTTTTGTTTCCACATGTACGTCGAATATGTTTTTGATACATGTACATTGACATGCCACAAATGGGCCTTCTATTTTTGTATTATAACTTTCATGATATAAAAAATATTTCATATCAAGGCTCTTGAGATCTTCATGGTTCAATCTTTTAAGTGTGATTATACACGTGTGGCCAAGAATGTTCCTATGTGTAATGTTCCCAAATTTTTATAGATTTTATGATTGCATGGAGATATCAGTTATAAATTTGAGAACAATGCATAATTACAATATTACATAATGACAAAAATGTACATTTTAATTCTTTTTTACCATGATCCAATTGCAAATACAATGTTACATTAACAATGTCAAATTGTATTCACAAAGATGGAACATACATAATACACATAAGCACCTAGCACAGCTAAGAAGCTGATCCAACTTGGTGGAATGCAAAATCACCTTACCCGCATAACAACCTAACAAACTTTTAAAGGATGCACGAAGTTGACACGCCCAAGTGATGCGCCTATGTGGTCTACATAAATAAAATTAGTGTTTGGTATTATGTCTTTCATCTAACGAATACATGGGATATACATCAAACCTAAAAGTATCCGAGTATTATAAGCTTGATTCAAAATAATGGTTATGACTATATCCTACACATTATGTATGTCCTACACATTATTTTATCATTTTGTTAATGTACATGGTATTTGATGAATGGCCTCGAGTAACAACTTTGAAAGAGATGAAAGTTGTGTGTGATTTTATTATAGTTTAAATTGATTAGAGAAGTACTATTCTGAATCTTGTTTTATAAATTCATGTTTATGGAGTATTATTCGAAGAATTCGTAGCGTGAAGATATATATATTTTGTAATAGTGGCGTAATAGGTTGGCCACTTGTTTCTAAACATAACCACGTTCCATTACATGGTTACTGACGTAATGGTATTGTCTCCTCCTGCATTTCATCATACAAATGCTCACATCTCTTGGATGAGGGGAAGATCTACAATCACCTTCAAGCTGACCTCTATGTGCAAAAATTTCACACTTATTTACTGAGCAAAACCCTAGTTTCCAAAATTGACAAAAAAAAATGATCCCTTGCCCATGGACGAGAGTAGAGGGCCACTCTAGCACTATCTCGATGTACCGAATCCAATGGAGCCGATGGTTCATCTATCTAAGCAATGGTCATCAATCTATGGAATGTTGAGTCCCACCTCCAACAAGCTTTTAGAGACACTTGTTGAATCCCTAACTGGGGCATAGAATGGAAACCGTGCATCAAAAAGGGATTTTGATGGGTTGTGCAAGTGTGTTTAGGCACGTTCCATGTTAGAATGCTAGCCACACATTGACAGTCAAGGAATTTACAAATCCATCTCCTATGTGCAGAAATTAGAAATTCACTTACTGAGCAAAACCCTAGTTTCCAAAATTGACCGAAAAAATGATCCCTTGTCCATGGACCTAGATTAGAGGGCCACCCTAGCACTATCCCGATGTCCTGAATCCAACGGAGCTAACAGTTTTTTGATCCGAGCAATGTTCATGATTCTATGGCACGTTGAATCCCACCTCCTACATGCTTTCAATGACACCTGTTGAATCCCTACCCGGGGCATAGAATGGAAACCATGCATAAAAAAGGGCTTTTGGTGGGCTGTGCAAGCGTGTTTAGGCATGTGTTATGTGGGAACACTAGCCACACCTTCAAAGTCAAGCAATATGTGAATTTGACCCCCATGTGCAAAAATTTCACATTCATTTACTGAGCAAAACCCTAGTTTTCAAAATTGACCAAAAAAATGGTCTCTTATCCATGGAACTAGATTACAAGGCCACCCTAGCACTATCCCGATGTCATGAATCCAACGAAGCCGACGGTTCATCGATTCGAGCAACAGTCATGATTCTATGGCACATTGAATCCCACCTCCTACAGGCTTTCAGGGACACTTGTTGAATCCCTACCCGGGGCATAGAATGGAAACAGTGCATCAAAAAGCACTTCCAGTGGGTTGTACAAGCTTGTTTAGGCATTTTTTATGTGGGAACTCTAGCCACACCTTCACTGTCAAGTAATATGTGAATTTGAACCCCATGTGCAAACATTTCATGTTCACTTACTAAGCAAAACCCTAGTTTCCAAAATTGACCAAAAAAAATGGTCTCTTATCCATGGAACCAGATTAAAGGACGTCCCTAGCACTATCTTGATGTCCTGAATCCAACGGAGCTAACGGTTTGTTGAGCCAAGAAATGGTCATGATTCTATGGCACGTTGAATCCCACCTCCTATAGGCTTTCAGGGACACCTACTGAATCCCTACCTGGGGCATAGAATGGAAACCGTGCATCAAAAAGGGCTTCTGGTGGGTCACACAAGCATGTTTAAGCATGTTTTATGTGGAAACTCTAGCCGTACATTCATGGTCGAGCAATATGTGACTTTGACCCCCATGTGCAAAACTTTTACATTCACTTACTGAGCAAAACCCTAGTTTCCAAAATTGACCAAAAACTGGTCTCTTCTCCATGGAACTAGATTATAGGGCATCCCTAGCACTATCCTGATGTCCTGAATCCAACGGAGTCAACGGTTCGTTGATCCGAGAAATGGTCATGATTCTATGGCACATTGAATCCCACCTCCTACAGGCTTTCAGGGACACCTATTGAATCCCTACCCGGGGCATAGAATGGAAACCGTGCATCAAAAAGGGCTTATGGTGGGTCGTGAAAGCCTGTTTAGGCATGTTTTATGTGGAAACTCTAGACACACCTTCACGGTCGAGCAATACGCGAATTTGACCCCCATGTGCAAAAATTTCACATTCACTTATTGAGCAAAACCCTAGTTTCCAAAATTGACCCAAAAAATGGTCTCTTATCCACGGAACCAGATTAGAGGGCCTCCATAAAACTATCCTGATGTCCTGAATCCAACGGAGCCAATGGTTCTTCGATCTGAGCAACGACCATCATTCTATCGCATGTTGATTCCCACCTCCTACAAGCTTTCAGGGACACCTGTTGAATCCCTACCCAAGAGAAACAAATTATCAAGTGAAGGAGATAATTATCGGATTCAAGGAGATGTCCTTATAGGATCAACTTTGAGATTCAAGGAAAATGAAATAGACATATCCCAGATAGAGTGGTAGATAATGGTCTTGGGCTATAAGGCATGAGTCATGTAAGTATCAATATAATACAACAAATCCATTGTAGAAGTCTATTGAATTTGTCAATATATCAAGCGCTCAATGTATCAAACTACAAATAATCAGTGATACCATGAAACCAAAATATATGACTACCACATACCTGAATACCTACTTGTGGTCATTTGACTAGACCATAGAGATCACCTCTAATAGCAACAGTATCCTTTAGCCTCTCATGCTCGGAGTAAGGCAACAAGTATCATGACTTTGATGAGTTCTTGTTTGGCATTGTTTGCAGCTAGAGGTTTGTTCCAATAACTAAGTTTGTATAATGGTATACAATTTGACCTAGTCTATAATCTTTGAATACATAACCTTTTTTCTTTCATGCCTGGGAAACCTGTGTCAAATATTCCCCTTTGATAACCATTGACCCAATTGGAAAATCATTGCCCTCGGAGTCGCTTAATGATATAATGAGGGTCTGCTTCCCATCCAAGCAACGTGCCAACCAATAGTCAATGTGCCATTCATTGTCTCTCAAGGAAACCACTACGTATATGTGCCCTGCATAAAATAAAGTGTAGACCTATGAGTCAGCTAACTAAACACAACTAGTCATCAAACATTTCAAAGTGATCAACATAATAGTCGAACCTGGTTGTATGAGATCTGAAATGTGGTCATAGTCATGTGGAATACTCGACTGGATCTCCTCCAACTAGGATAGTTCTAAAGTTATTTGTCAGCCAATGGGGAGTGATAGATGATCCCAACTGTCAACCCAATATGTGGATTCACAGTTGTCCTATTCACCACTGCTACATGGATAGCAAAAATAAGACTATTTTCTATTCCACATTTCAACTATAGCATTATCTGACATCCTAACTGAATGGAATGCAAGAGTTCCTTGGACGATATTGCACTCATATATGTGTGATCAATCTACATCATCCACCTCCAAAAAATATCTATGTACATGTGCTTTTTGAGATGATTGCTCTTCTTTCCTTCTAGCTCCCTGCCCCATCACTGAAGAACACCATGCAACAATGGTCTTTGCATCTTGGATGAGCGAAATAGTTGTGAATTTCATCTCTTGCCTATGTAATGCAGTCTTGATGCATGCACCTACTCCATCATGTTCCCCTTTTCCGTGTCTGGTCTCAAAATAGTTCCAAATATGTGGCACCTTGTGCCTCTTGTGGAGAATACACAACCATTGGAAGACATAGGAATTTTTGAATTGCCCCGCACAACCATCAGACCAAATCCAATGTTGTTCCGTCTGTATATTGTTATCCTCCAAGTGTATATAGAACAATTGAAAGCTTTGTTGTACAAAAGCCAAGTCATGACACATGTCATCACTTACGTAAAAGTGATACTCCTTCAATATAACCCTGTTGTCTTCAGTACTATCTGCCCCATGTCTATAGGTGATATGGACCATTATGCTGACCTGATCTGAGTGATAATATTGACTCTGAATCTTGTTTTGTGGTTGAAGAGTGTATTTTTCCACAAAATCGACCAGTGATAATATAGTTCCAATAGGAAATGTATCCCTGCATGCTCTAAACTGCTCATCTTGCCAACGAGCCACATGTATATGCTTTACATACTCTTGTGTCTTTTCAAATAATTCCTAGATGAAGCTGCATACCAGTACCTGGTAGGTCAACAATAAATATGTATATATCAATAGGTTGTTACATATATGAAGTAGCAATAGATATCAATAGGAAAAAAATACTATTCAGGAACTCATTGCTAACCTGAGAGGTGACAAATTGTATTTTTTTCCTTTCATTCCCTCCACTGATATCATACGTGACATATTTGAATGACTGCAAGTTCACTTCATGTCTCCCAAGTTCATGCTCATCGGTGACATGTATGCATTTGTCCAAAAATGCCATTCCACCACACCTTGGGCATGTCCCATCTACGCAAGGCCTTTGATAATATGTGCAACCTTCTGTCCTTCTACACAAGATGCTATGGATAAAATCTCTAGATGATGTCGGTGGCAATGTAGTTGAGCATTCCTGCACAAGAGAGTTATGCAAAACACGCAATATATGTATATATGTGTCATAATAATAAGCGTACTCAATGTGATATCAACAACAACATGTGTTACGAGTTGTGTTTATTTTAACATACTATGGTTTGCATTTCTCAAAGGATCTTTGGCCCAAGTTAAGTTCATTATGTTCATGCCTAAGCCTCTCATATAATTTTGTTTGTGTCATGTCAAGAAAATGTTTAATGTGGGGCTCATGATCCCTTGAACTCATTCTCAATTTTAGTACATCTTTTTGGTTGGATGAAGGTCTACTATTGTCGCGCCAAAACTCTTGCACCAGTCCCTTTACTCCATCAATAAGCTTCATATCGGAGCGTGGAAACCTATCAATGAAGGACCAGACATCTGTTTCACTAGAGTCAAGTTGTTCTCTACTAGAAGAACACCTACGGAGTGCTTTGATATCCAATCCTACAAGTTTTGTTGTAGGCTTAAGAAGGAAAAGGGCCCTGGTGCTTTTGTTCACGATTGATTGTGACAACACACGACGAGCTACATTGTGATCCTTTGAATGAGATTTCTTTCCAATATTACTAAATGCATCTACCAAACTTCTGACAACATAAGAACTTGGTTCAGAACTATTTATCATCTTTATCCTTAAGTTTTTCCTAACAACAGTCATAGACCTAGATTTTAACAACGATATAAATAATCTACATTTGTCTCCATCACATTTAGAATCAAAATAGTTGACAAGTATTTGTTGAGCTTGATATGCAACATTGCATTTAGACAGTGTACCTTCAAGGGAACCAATGAGACTTTCATTGATTTGTATACATTTTGGAGTTCTTCGGCGTGAAGTTGCTAA
>LPNX010459052.1:0-45000 GCA_001517045.1 Pseudotsuga menziesii | reverse complement strand
GCCCCTGCTCTTATTAGCTAAAATGCGCTCGCGTTTTGTTTAAATTCAAAAATCTATTCCCTCCAAATGATAAGGCCAAGCCTCCACCCATGCTTTCATGGAATTCTTATGCCTATGTGTTTGCTTCATAATTTGCTTCGGATTCAACATGCCTATGCCTTGGAGTATGATAAACCATGGCTAATTCAACATTATATCCAAATTTTCAATATGCTCGTGTTTAGCGGTTTGTCTGATTATGCTGCACACCATTTTTTATGAGATTTTAGAAACAGATATGGTTTTTTTTTGCAGATTCTATATATGTAAATTTTAACAAGAATACATACTTTTTCTATTTTTTTCTTATTTATCTTTTGTCATCACTCCTCAACTCAAAAAACACACTGTTAGTGTTTCATCCATATCTCTTTCGTTTCTCAACCATTTTAAAAAAAAATTGTATGGTGCACTAAAGAACACCAACCTCTACATGCTATAAAAAACCCATTTCCAAATAATTGCATTAAGACATTCAAATGTTGCACCCATAATTGACGTACCATTTTCAAGGTTTGATCTCTTAGATAATTAAAAAGATTATTTTTATTATTGGAAAAATAGTCGTGGACTAGTCCTATATGTTCTCTATATGTATACTAGTTTTCGTAAGTTTATTCCATCATTTAGACACTCAGATGCTGCACCCACAAAAACATATACCTTATAATTTGTCCCAAAAATAAAAAGTGCCCGTTAAAAAATATCTAACTTTAGATAGTTAACAACATTTTCAATAGAAAAAAGTTATATATTTGGGAAGGTCATTCAATTTCCTACATTTCTTGTTTTTTAATCATCGCAAAATTCATTGTGTAAGTGTCTCAAAATATCCATGCAAGGTGATGGATGTCTGTTTTTTCAGTTTGGTATTGCATCTAACGTGCCAAAAGAGACCCTCAACTTTGTGCACTTACCCTTATGTATTTTAGGGAAGATATGAATTCTACTTGATTTTGTTTTTAGTTGTATGCAAGCTTGCAATATAATTGACAAACATTGCATATTTGTTAATTTTTGCTTGGATTCACAATGATGCTTGCTAATATACATATGCAAATAATGAAGTTTATTTGTTTTTTATGAGTTAATTGGAGTTTTGGTTTACATTTGGCATGTAAATTACTTATGCAAACTTGCAATGTGCTTGACAAACTTTGCATATTTGTGAATTTTGGTATGGACTCACAAGGATGTTTGTGAATATGCATATGGAAATAGTGAAATTGATTTGTTTTTTATGAGTTAATTGGGGTTTTGGTTTCCATTGGGCATGTGAATTTTGGGTATGAATTTTGGTAAATAATTAAAATTATTTGGTTTTCATGATTAAATTAGGGTTTTGGTTTTCATCGGCCATGTAAATTCCATTGGAGTTTTGGTTTCCATTGGTTTCTATTGGCCATGTAAATTTCATTGGGGTTTTTGTTTCCATTGGTTTCCATTGGCCATATAAATTAAAATATTTTGGTTTATTTTTAAATTAGGGCAAAGAAAATAATGAATATAGGGAAAAAAACATGAGAGGATTTGAGGAAAATACGTCACAAAGAAGAGGTTGATCCCAAGGTGGAGTTTCTTGCTTTTTTCACACCCAAAATGTGTTCACCCTCCCGTCGAAGCTCCAAAAAGCGTGGCGTTGTGGAGAAAATGACGGGCTCGACCCCTTTTAACCAAAAAACAGGTTTTAGTAAACGCGAACGCGTTTTTGCAAAGTAAAATGGGAGCGCAATTTGTAGTAATAAAATGGGGGAACGTTTTGTGTACTATCCTAATTAGCATGCATGTTGGAAACCTTGGGACGAGGCTTGGCAGGGCCAGGATTGCTTGGGATGATTTCTATTTTATGGATCAAGAGTGATTGAATTGACTCTACAATTTCATCTAAAAGGTCCCTCTACTTTGTGCACTCGCCCTTATGTTAAGGATAATTATATTAATAATAATCTATATTAACTACAAAATGTATTGATTGTGTATGTACTAAGAGAACTACAAGTAAAGTGGTTAGTGAATGCAAATAGGCACCATCAACCACTTAGTTTTGTGAAGATAGCTGAATGTTAAACAAATGCTAAAATATATAATTGTATATCCATTATTCATGGCATATTGTTAGAGTTAATATAAGCACAAAACAAATATTATTTAATAAACAACAAAACAAAAACTGATATGAAAATACAATAACAAATTGTTACACCTTTTTTTTAACCAACCTTTAATTGAAACTTATTTAAATCTTAATCTAAAGCTTATATTTAAATTTTAATGTGAAGCTTATTTAAATCTTAATCAAGATGCATGAAATGAATCTTGTTATACACTTGCTACACTTGGGTTAATTTTGTTAATCAACTCAAGCAAATCCAAAATCTGGCATAATATCTAAATAGATATGAACATAAATATATTAAAAACTATAAAATTATGTAAAAATTATATATCATAATAATGTAACTTATAAACCTATATATTTCCATACGAGATTGGTTTATAAAGTATTTTACTACTCTAAATGTAAAAATAATATTAAAATTAAAAAAAAAACATAAATCCATGTTAAATTTGGATTTATCAAATCTTATAAATCCAAAAAATCAAATTTATCGAGATGTAAAATTTCAAATATATTTAAAAAATTGCAAAAAAAAAATGAATCTTATCAATAAAAAAAATCAAAATTTATTGAGATGTAAAATTTCAAATATATTTACAAAAATTGAAAAAAAAATGATGAAAAATAAGCAGCCAATGACTTGCTCTCTTCTCGGTGACAATTTACTCTATTGTCAAATAAAATACCAGTGATAGTTAAAGAGAACATACAAGGAGATCCAACACAGAAAATTCACAAGATTTCTACATACATATTCAATATTATGAAGTCTGTCCAATGCACAGTCAGTGAGTCACTACTATATAATATATTCAAATTCCACATTTGCTTTCAAAAAATTTGGTGAGACCAGGATTTACATCGATTCTCAAGGACAGAGATATAAGCATTATCGTTTCATTTAATTGAACATCAACTATTTATTATATATATACGCGCGAGCAGGATTGATCATTCATTCATGATGGGATAACAGATTAACAATTAATTAGACATGAAGAAAATTAAAAGAAATAAGGTCAAGAAGAAATTTTAGGTGAGGAGTAGCAGGTGACGAGAAAGCGGCGATTGTCATAGTCCCTCCAAAACTTGACAATATCACCAGTCTTGAGGTCTCTCCGTCTGAGAAAGTTGATCCAATCACGCTCAAACACATAAGTTTCGCTACTTCGCCCATATTTAAACCTGAATGTCCATTCTCTTCCCTCCTCGCATTCAAATATGGGGAGGAGGAGACCCTTATAATGAAGCATCACTTGTCTCTTCTCATCAGATGTGCAGAAATTGAAAATACGTCCCTCAACATCCTCCTTTGAAATCTCCAGTCTACACTGCTTATTGTCTGTGTCATTCTCGGTCAGCTTCTTTTGAAACAGGAACTCAATATAACCCGTGTTGTGGGACGGCCAAGCTGGTTGGAAGCTGCCCATGTAATGGGCTTCGATTATCTCTTGATATAATTTGATAATTTCCTCCACTCGAACTGCCAATCCCACAGGGTTAAATAGGTTGCCGCGGCACGCATCCCAGCGACAGAAAATCAGAAAATCATCGTCATGGAATCACGGCCATCGTGATCGACGACGACAGGACAAAGACAACCTGTAGATTGTTTTCAATCAAAATCTTATACCAACCCAAAAAGAAATAGAATAAAAGACTAGTAATAACAATAATCATCGATGACGACTCACGAGTACGACAAACAGCAAACATCAATCATACAGAAAAAGTTCAGAGTCAACAGAATCCGTAGTTCAGTGTCAACAGAATCCGTACACAATGGCATCCAAGATCCAACTTCCAGGTCATTGTCAATTGTCAATTTGTCGAGACTGGAGAGTCGAGACTACTCTCTTATTTTCAACGCGTTTTTACGTGTCATTGGCAGTTAGAAGTCCACTGACCACGATCCATCAATCAGAAGTTCAGAACCTTTACCCAAAAAGCATGCACCGTGCACGTGTTGGATTATTTTAAGCGAGAGATTATTTTAGCATTTTCTTTTTATTCTCAATCGAAAATGACTTTTATGTTCAAAAATAATCTATACTCTATTTAAAACTGAGATAACATGTCTTCTGTTCAAAATCTAACCAGTTCAACGTTCAGGGAAAAAATTCTTTGGCCTTATGTTCGCCACACCCCTCTGTCCACCATGTCCACAATTTTAAAATTCTTTGTCCTTATGTTCGCCAGAATCGCCACCCGCTCTGTCCACCATGTCCCGTCAATTTCAGTATACCTTTCACTCTCACAATAACTGGATTAGTCGTTGCGGCCCTTGGCTGTCACATCCATCAGTGTTCTTTTCATTGAAAATGTTAGTGTAAAATAAATCGAAAGTAATGTTGTAGTTGTCGTCTTCATGAAGTAAAACCCTCGCATCGCATTATAAAAGACACTTACCAATACATAGCACTTACAATCTGCAGTGGCACGAAAACGATCGGATTCGGCATGGAGTATTATTTTGAAAAGAAGCTCACCAAGAGTGACACAGATAGTGTTGAGTGTAAAATGGTCATCCCCAAGAGAGCCAATTTTCACACAATTTGGAAACCTGAAGAGCTTAAAAAAGGTATTACCCTCCGAGTATGTGCCATGGACGAGGAAAAAGTAATAGATGGGAAATTCCTTTTGAAATACCATGGAAGTAACTGCGTGTTTCAGAAAGGTTGGCACAAGTTTGTTCAAAGGGGATCACTCAAGGCTGGTGATACTGTCCAGATATGGTTGGAAACTAACAATCTCCAAATTCGTATCAAATGCAGACGAGGTAAGATTTATTGCTCAGCTTCTTTAAATTTATGTCTTAATGTTTGGTTAATTGTTAGCTGTGTGTTATGCCATGAGGGTGTCTGATCAATTGTTAGCTGTGTGTTATGCCATGAATGAATGATAAATCTCTCAGATAAATCTTTGCTTGTTTTCATTGGTTGGTTGGCTGCAGGCTCATCATACACTTGTAACACAGCAGTCTGCACTTGCCTTCGGTTGGCCCCTCCGAACTTGTAACTAGATTCTGCGATCGGGGTATCCTAGGAGTATGCAACAAAGTATGTAACAGTGGTGGGGATTACATATACGATCGAGTGTAGTTTATAACTTTTTGTACGCGATCCATAGATATCTAAATGCTCGAAGTTTATGTCCGAATGCCATATATACTATAGTTGATGCTGTCAATTATTGGTAGTCTAATAATGATAATGCATGTTGAATATTGAATACTATATAAACTGTTATTTTCAAATATGGATTATTTCAAATCGTTGAGGATTTATGTTCCTGAAAACCATGCACTGTGCAATGTTGCACAGTTGATGGTATGTTTGCATATTCATTATGGCAATCTACAGTTGATGGTCTATCATTATGTAGATCTATTAATAAGAATCATCTAATGAAAACCATACACTGTGCAATGTTGCACAGTTGATGGTATGTTTGCATATTCATTATGGCAATCTACAGTTGATGGTGTATCATTATGTAGATCTATTAATAAGAATCATCTAATTTTAAGATCATAGTAATAATAATCTGATTTTAATATCATTGTATACCTGTAAAATTTGTGTATAACACTTTTTGTTTTCGGTACTGGGGATCTTCGTGGTAAGTAATAGTTTACCAATAGTACATACTCTATATTCTATTCCATTAGAATTTGAACTTATAACCTTTTAAAACATCTTAACAAGAAATAAATATTACTTAGATGTTGCAGTCACTAATAGTATATGTTATTGTATAAACCTACAATCTTAAGAAATAACACTTATTTTCATTTATGTTTAATAAATATTAGATGTTGCACTCACTAATAGTATATGTTATTGTATAAACCTGCAATGTTAAGAAATAGCACTTATTTTCATTTATGTTTTCCATTAGCAGTTGTGATGGGCTGTAACCAGTTTAATAATAGCACTCACGCACACGTATATTTATGAATACAGTGATAGGTTCTTAAGGTCAGCCCTTTAGACCCAACTGTTTTGGCATTCAAAGTTCTGGTTCTTTTGGATCAATGTTTACCCAAAACATCTCTATTTTGTAGTGATTGGGTTCCTCGGAGGTATTCACTCTCAACCGAGTAGCTATCCCTCATTATAGTTCTTTTTGGATTAGTTACTGAATTCAGAGTTTTGGAAACAAGCTACGGGTGAAAACAAGCTCCTAACCATTAATCCAAGGAGCTGTAGTATTAGGGGACTTTTTTATTTTCAGATTGATTTTCTGGCAGAATAGATGAATTTAATCTACAAAATCTGTAATTTATGTTGTTTGTTGAGCAATTTTAAGCTCAGAAATGAAATACGGTGACAAGAAAACCTCTAACACCCACACTCTGTAAGATCTAGCAGTGTTTTTGAACATTAAAAACTCGTAAAAATCAGCCTTAAACAAAGGTCAAATCACCACTTTAGACAACTCTGCATCTGAATTAAATGCTCTGTAACCATACTCCTACAGAAAACAAGCTAGAAGTAAAAACGTGGATTTCACAGAAAACAAAAACAAGCTAAGGGTGAAAGCCTTCCCAGAAAACAAATCAATGTTCACAGTGTCGGGGAAGTACCGTCTCATTAGAGGAATTTTGGGGTCTAAAATGGGCCGGGGAAGTACCGTCTCATTAGAGGAATTTTGGGGTCTAAAATGGGCCTTCTAAGGAAAATAATAAAATAATAGTTAAAATAATAAAATAATAGTTAAAATAATAAAATAATATTGATTAATTTTGGAGGAAGAAAGAAAAAAACTACTTTTTGTGTTCATATTTTCGACATATCTCCCTGTGTTTTTACTCAAATTTCGATCGGGAGAGCTCATTGGATGCGGAATTTGATTCCGCATCCAGTGAGTACCCACACTGCATACTTTTGATGGACCCCGTTACCCTAAAAAAAAGAAATACCTGAAAAAACGTGATGATGACATCATCATCACGTTTTTTCAGGTATTTCTTGTTTTTGGGGTAGCAGGGTCCATCAAAAGTATGCAGTGTGGGTACTCGTTGGATGCGGAATCAAATTCCGCATCCAATGAGCTCTCCCGATCGAAATTTGAGTAAAAACACAATGAGATATGTCGAAAATACGAACAAAAAAAGTAGTTTTTTTTAATGACAAATATGTCAATTCAACCATTATGGTTGACTTATTTTATGGAAATTCTATTGGTTCTTGAATTCCAACTCACAAAAACTTATTTTGGCACGTTTTCTTATAAGGCCCATTTTAGACCCCAAATTTCCTCTAATGGTTGTGGGAAGATGGACGGTTTTCTGGCCCAGCATGTGTTCCATTGGTAGATTTAGTTGGCCAACATAGAAAAGAACAAATAATCCCGCCTCGAAAGAAAAATAAAAAGGCTAACCATTCACAAGGTCTCCTTGTTGAAAACAACCACAAAAGCAAGCATCTACTCATTAAATTGGAATTTGAAGGGCTGAAAAGCTTTCTATTTTTTTAAATGTTTGTTAGGTTGTTATGTGGGTAAGGTGCTTTTGTATTCCAATTAGTTGGGTCATTTTCTTAGGCGTCTTGGGTGCTTATGTGTGTTAGGTATGTTGCATTGTTGTCAATACAATTTAACATTGTATATAAAATTGGGTCATGTTCAAGAAATATTTAGATGTGCATTATTGTCATTACCCAATGTTGTAATTGTGCATTGTTCTCAAATTTATAATTGATATCTCTATGAAACCTTAAAATCTATCCAAATTGGGAACATTACACACATAAACATTATTGGCCACACATGTATGATCACGCATAAGACTGAACTATGAATATCTCAAGAGACAATATGAAATATTTTTTATATCATGAAAGTTATAATACAAAAATAAAAGGCCCTTAGATGACATGTCAATGCACATGTGTTATGTATCAAAAACATCATTTGCATACATGCAAACAAAAGTACATATGTCCTTCACCGTGCCCCTAAACTCTAACTTCCTCTTGTACACAAAAGTACATATTTGTCCTGCATGAACACATCAAAACTTTAACTTCTTCGTGTTTTTTCATGACTGTGATGCTTGTTTCCTTTGTCCACGACCACTGTGCATCTCTAGTGACTACAAATCAAGGATCGTGTTTCTTTATTAGGTAACTGAACTAATACTTTCCAGCACTAACAAAGTTTGAAAATTTAAAATAAGATTCAATTGTACATAAAACAAACACTCACTGAATCCATCCGGGGTATAGATTCCTTTGGTGTCCTCCTCCTTGTTGAGAGACTCTCTGCAATGCTTCTCTACAAATAAAATAAATTATGTCAATTATCTAACCAATTATCAACATGTACATGCAAGAGAAAGTACTAACCAATTATGTAAATAATCAACATCTCACCGAAAAAATATGTCCTAGGGAATGACATTAGGTTTCTTAAGTAAAAAGAGGATCCATAGGTTGAATATCAACCTCGGTCACATGCACTAATGGACCAGCATGTGGTTGCATTCACCAAATGCTAAAATAGTTAGACATCGTGCATGTCCATACACAATAAAAATGAACTGTACAAGTACAAATATTCAATTAGATACCTCTGTGTGACTTATCCCCATTGTATATGCAACACCAGCAACCTTGCTAAGGTCGGGCACTGAGGAATCTCCGCCCTAATGCTGTAAACATATGAAAATAACATTAAGAAAAAATAGTTGTGAAGTTAATTGAAAGCTAATCAGCAACTATCATTGGATGCCATGTCTACATTATTATGGAATCAATAGGTTCATCATCATGGAAACCCACTCTTTTTATGAAAGAGGGTCATCTGGTGTAGAAAACATGCTTATCTATGTTTGGACTATAGGGAGAGCCAAATGAAAGAGGTGGTGCAAGGATTGGTGGGGATGTCTGCAGTCGTAACGTGTTACCGTATTTAGACATGGACATAAATTGATGGAATAATATGTACTAAAAAACTAACATGCTGTAATATACTTACTTCTTCATGGGACATATCTGCCCCATGGGAGGGATCACTGCTAGCACTTTCTTGCCCCTCTCCAACGCTAGATAGCACCTGCAAGTTTAAAAATTACAAAATTAGCAATATATAAATGAGTTTATAGTAATAAATAAATAATTTGAACACCATTCAATCATTAACCATGTACTAACATTCCCTACATAATAATCTAAACCACCTAGGGGGATTCAATGAGATCAAAGTATCCCACATCCTATTCAAAATGTGGTTCCTACAACTTCAAAAATTGTAAATATTAGACCATTTAACAAATCAATTAACTAACATATATTGACAAAATGATATGCATTAACAAAATGACACATGTTGAAATATTACCTCAGTGTTAGTTGTTTTCGCCTCGGATACGACAACACCCAGTACACTACCACCCCTCTTAGAGGCATCAAGCTCCCATGAGATTAAAAACTGCATATATTAAGAATATTTTAATATGTGTACAATATGGTAAATTTCAATTAAACAACCATAGAGTTTTAACAATATCCTTACCTGACCACCAGTCATCGTATAGGTACCATGTGTTGGTCCATGACCATAATAGGATTGACCACACATCGTGCACACGTGTGGCTTGATATTGGGCTGATGGGATGTCATTCTATCCCCACCAATAGATGGTCCTCTACCACCAGAAGCTGATGGTTGCGCCTCACTAGAGGAAGAGGGCCATACTTGGTCAAAGTTGTGGTGTGGTCGAAAATCATCTCAGCTAGCATTAGAAATGCCTCATGTGTTTAAGGAATCATATCATGTGCATGAGGGATATATAGCCTTGGTATTTGGACACGAGGTGGAGGTATATGTCAGTCGACATCTTTATGCCTAGCCTTGGGACATGTTTTGCTAGCATCCCCCTATCAACGCCCTGGAACCCCAACATGTCAAAATTGTTGACATGTTTTCCCATCACAAACTTTGCATAATGTTTTTGGAGGAAGTAAATTAGTACTTCCCTATTGTTGTACGGGCGAATATCGAAAACCATGTACCATCTATCCATCCAATGGCCTCTAATTGGTTGACAGATGCACCACTCAATGGAAATATGTGGTATCCTAGTCTCTAGAATGCCATTTGTTTCGGGCACTCTAAATTGTGAATATATATTATCTTTGGTTATTTTGAGCTTTTTAATCTCATTGTAGCTTAATACATCGGCATATTCTTGTCGTTTTGTCTCTCGATACGATGATATGCTATACAAAGCATCGTTTGATTTGCTGGTAGTAGCCACAATGGTTAGTAATGATGATGACAAGGAGTGGTGGAGTTCATATCCACCCCTCCAAGCAGAACCAAAATCTATGAAATGACTAATAACTCTCAAAATATCTACATTACAGTCAATAGGAACCACTACAATCATAAATACAAAAAAATATCATTAGAAAAATACACACATGGTATAATGACATCTCTAAGCAATGAAAAGTGTAAAACAAATGTACAACAAATAACAACATAAACTATTTATAAATTACATTTTAAAATTGATCTTGAATGTTACACTAAAGAATAAACATTTAATATTTTTTCACGTTAAATTTATGTCATAAATTTGTATTTATTCCAATTTCCAGATGCATACATTAAATGTCCTATGTGCATATGCTGATTGGGAAGCTCCTCTACCTTTTTTTAGGGATTTCATCGAAACTATGAGGTGTTGACTAATTCCCTTGGAGGATCAACTCTCATGTTGCGGGTAGAGGCAAGGGATAGAGCCTAGAGGAGGTGGTAGAAGGTGATATTGATGAATAAAATCCCAATATATGAAAGGATTTAGGTAGATATGTAACTATTTGTTGTAACATGATTTTTTTGGACTCCATATTGGCATTTAGCATCTTTGTTTATATGTAATTTGGGGCATGCATGGATTCCAATTGTAGTTGTATGCACTCTTTCTATATACCCATGATATACTTTGCATATTTGTGTATAGTGGATTTTATGGTCACAAGGTTTCCACGGGATTCTATCATGTATTATAGTATGGGATTGGCATGTAATCAAACACATCAACCTCTGTATGTATCTTGATGTTGGTAGAACCTATTATTGTTCACTCCTTTGTCTTAACCTTAACCAAAATGTACCCTTCAGTCAAGGGAAAATATTTGTTAAGCATGGGAAGCTTCTATACCTTATTTTAACACTTGGATTAGGAATTTTCAGCAAAAGTATAAGGTGGTTATTAATTTTTTTGGACCACCAACTTCAATATTTTGGGTAGAGGCAAGGGATTTTGTTTGTTTGTTTATGTATTTTTGGGAATATATGAATTCTAATTGAATTTTTGTTTAGTTGTCTGCAACCTTTCAATATACTTGGGAAACTTTACATATTTGTGAATTTTGGTTTGGAATCATAAGGATGCTTGTGAATATATATATATGTATGAAAACAATGATATTGGTTTGGTTTTATGAGTAAATTGGGGTTTTGGTTTCCATTGGGCATGTAAATTTTTTCAGGGCATAGAAATTAAAAAAATGTTTGGTTTCAATTCATATTAGGGCATACAAATTATTGGAAATAAGGAAACTAGCATGACAGGATTTTGTGTAAATACCTCATAGTGAATATATTGATCCCCAAAGTTAGATTTCTTTTCCTTTATCACCCAAATCGTGTTCACCCTTGCTTGTCTTGATCGTCCCAAAGATGTTGTGGTTCGATTGTTGTGGAGAAAATGATAGGCGCAGCCTGTTTTAAGCATAAAGTGTATTTTACATAATGCGTGCATGTTATTGGACACTATAACACATGCGTGTTTTTGAGAAACATATCACGCACATGTTTTCGTTAACTATCCTAATTGGAAAGCATGTTGGTAGGATTGGGAAGGTTGACATTGCTTGGGATGATTTTTTTTATGGATCTTAAATCATTGGCTTCAATCTACCATTGCGTCTAAAAGGTCCCTCAACTTTGTGCACTCACCCATACACTATTAAGATTGGATCTAGATTGGAATGCATAGTGGTCTACCCCACATTTGTCTTGGACAAGAATAGATCCATCCTAAATGCATATTTATCAAGCCCCGAGAAGCATCCAATTTCTTTAGTTGTTATTTTTTTAATGACATTTTATTTCAATTTACATTTTTATTTTATAAGAAAATCTTGATTTTTTAATTTTTTTTTATTTGGTTTTCTATTTTTATTTTTTGAGCCCACAGAAAGAAAAAAAAATACATTTTATTTTTTGTACATAGTGTTAGTTCGTTACCTGTAACTTTACACTTCTTTCCCAAACTAGGTTGTAAGCACTTCACCACTCTTGGTGCAATCAAGGGAAATAGATCCAAGGGATGTAATGTCTTGAATTTTGGACCTACCATTTATAGGCATAAACCTATTGATCATGATGATTATATTGATGTTTTATTTTTGGGTCGAAGACCCCACTGCATATGAACGTGAGGATTTGTTTTGTATATTCTGCATAAGCCAATTGTTGATGATGATATATATATATATATATATATATATATATATATATATATATATATGTTTTGTGTTGGGCATGGACCTTGAAACACATGATTGATGAAATGTTTGTGTTGGGCATGGACCCTAAAGCACATGATCGATGAGATGTTTTACGTTGAGAGAGAGGCTCTGGAGCACATGAGTACTTGCATTTGTGCTGATCATAAAGCTCTAGAACACATGAAAATATAATTGGAAATGTTGGGCATAAGCTCTAGAGCATTCCATGTTGATGTTGAGCATAATATCTGGAGCATCAGATCATTGGCCATTGTATCCTTAGGTGTATCGTACAAGTACATCCTAGCATTTAGTGTTGAGCGAAAGCTTTAAAATTGCACTATGTTTGTAACTCCCTGCTATAGGCATTGAGTATGGGCTTTGGTAAACGCTAGGGGTTACTAAAAGAATTTAATAAACTCTCGAGCGAAAACGGCTTGAGAAGAATATTGATCATCATCATACTTATTTATAAGTGATTAAATGAAATTTCTAATTTCTATATTCTCATCAAAGTACTGAAGAGCTACCACGTTATATGAGGGAAATCCAACATGCAAGGATGTTTAGAGTTTCCTAGACTAGTAGACCTAAGCCATCTTTCTTCTTGACCTTCATGAAGAAGTGTCGTTAAGTCTTGGGATCATGACGTATGATGCCTGAAGACAAATACTAACAAGTATTTTTAATACTATGTATTTTATACATAGTATGTATAAAGAATTAATTATGATTAATTATATAATTTACTAAAGGAAGAAGAGAAGCTCCACCAATTACTATTTAGTATTAAAGGATTTATACATAGTGGGAATATCTATGAAAGACTAACTAGGAACGAGTAAAAAGTTCCTAGGTTAAGAATTAAAAATTACCCCAGTAAATTAAAAAGGGTTATATCAAGAAATCAAGGATTTCTTGATTTAAATGCCCCTTTGACTGAAAAGTCTGCCTATTAAGAATCAAGCCAAGCAAAGGCTTCGGGGTTCTGAATTTTTCTCTTGAAGAATTATTATTTTTCCTGTTTATGCTCTCAAGTGTTTTCTTGGAGAAATTTCTCCTACAAGGAAAAGAGGACTGATTGAGAATTGATTACCAGTTAAGAAACCCTACCTCAGGAGCTCTAAGCTACTTGCATGTTCGAGTCGAGATCGGGGGGATCCAGATTAGAACTAAGAATGGTTCTGGGTCATAGTTGGGAGGAACATGGTAGTTCCCAAGTGATATGGTCATCAAAATTAGAGGTCAGATCTATCTTAAATTGATAATGTTCGTTATTTGAAAAGTGTACAGGTTAAGCCATTAAAGGAGCTTTAGGAAGATAATCACAGGTATGAATTCTTAGCATGTTAAAGTTCATTTCTAGGGTAAATTAAGGCTACTTGATGTAAAAGATTCTATATATTTTACTAACCCTAGGTAATTAATGTGCTGCATAGGATTTGCTAGAGTCTTTATTTCTCGTCAAATATTCATATGATTGGAAAGATTATCATAGGTTGTTTGTAGCAAGGTTTCCATCTTTAAAAGTTTGTGTTATATATTCATTTCATATTTAGAAATTCATATTGTAGAAAAGGTAAATCTAGATTTGCTATTTTAATTGTGCACCTATTGCTTATATCTCTACTGACATATTACATTTGTCAGTAGAGGCATGTGTTTCAAAGTATAGTAGATTTAACTATAGGATTAAGTTAAAGAAATAAATATAATATATCTAATTACACTAGGATATCACTTACAACCAGGGCTATTATTTTATAACGATAACTTTATATACATATAAATAGAACTAACAGATGTAGAACCCTTATAAAAACTATCTATGCATTTATTTCTAGAAATTAAATAATCCATCTAAGGCCTTTCAAGGTCTGTAATAATATAGCAATTTACTTTAAAAATAGTGCACATAAACGAAAACCACAACAAGTATAAACAGGGGGATATCGTGACCATCCATGTGGTCCTTATCAAGACTCTGCCATAAAATATATAGTCTTAACATCTACATTAAAACACCTTAAATCACATGCAGTATATCTTTAAAAATCCCATACAAGATCCAGCTTAAACATCCATCTAAAAGCTTCAACAAGTATCATTTCATACCACTCTGTATTTAATAAACAGAGGTCATGGTATCGATCCTCATAGGTTACAACTCCATTACATAAACAAAATTAAAACCCACCATAAGAATAGTAACATAATTAAAATGCATAACAAAAACCATAAAGTAAAGTACTACTTCTATGTTCTATTATCTCTTATAAAAGATTTTATAGTTTGAAATCGCTCGGGTCCAAATTGATGAAGGTCATATACCCAGGCATTGACCACTATCCATTTTTACCAAATCTAAACCACACAGTCTTAATCACACAGGCCACGCTATGCGAATTCGTATGTGGGTTGTGGTTTATAATTAAACCCTTAAAAATAATTACAGAGTCCAAGTTAATTAAAAACAACGAGTGCCATCGAGGGTCTGCATACCCTGGCCTCCATGAAACCTATTAATATTTACACAGTATTCACATAAGTCATGGCCTTGGCCAAACATCGATTTAAAATACAGTCCAATGTTCACCTAATAACCAGACGTCGTATATAATTTAAATCACAAGCTATCACAGCACTATGGGAAGGCTCATGCCATTGACGGCATGGCCTTTACCCACTCTGTCGAATTAGAACTTTAACCAAACTAATCAATGGCATTCATGCACAGAGCAACTGGTAATGTGTATTCCTCTATCCATTAAAACCCCAACTCATTTTAAATACAATGTTCAATAAAAAACATAGGAGTAAAATCACATGCACCATAACCATTACATTTTATAAAAACCATACATCTATTTACACAGCAAACCCAAATGTCCATACACAGTCACCAATGAAGGCCGAGGACAAGGTTTTACACAGGGTTCCAATGGGCTATGGAACCATTCCTTGCAATGGTGTAGCCCATGGCTTTTAAAATCCCAAAACCAAAACTATAATGAGTTACATAACCAAGTATAAACATTACACAGAGCTGAATGGACTAAGCATTAAGTCATGGAATAAAACCTCCACATTAAAAAATAAACCAATTTTGTATTCAATCTCGAAGGCAAAATCAAATTCGCTATAGTATTAAACCCCAACCAAACAACCATTGAAACATAGCCCTTCCATAGGATCGAAGGAGGAAAAGCATAAGCTTGATGAGTAGGATTATAGTGGCCTCGAATGTAACGTTGTGAGCCCACTGTGTTGTAGCCACACTACCCTTTATCCATTTTGGCACCTCCAAACAACAACCAAATAGGGATGAGAAGTATCATGCCATCCCTTCCAAACTGAAAACCAAACTAATGTATAGGCTTATGAGTTTATGTGGGCTTACCTTCAGAAACTATGGGTCGCCTCCATGGCCATACCTCTAGGCAGAGCCAAACAACGAAACCCCAAATGTCAAATGCAATACAAATACATCGTGAGCCAAGCCTAAGGGGAAGGTTGTCACGTTTTCCCACAAGCATTAAATACACCAGGTTGGAACCCATTAACATTCCCATAAACCCACTCCCATAGTCACGACTTGCTCCAAGGTATCGTTTCATGCCACCCAATATACCATCACTTAAACCCTATAATATATGGTTCATACCATATATTATGTCACCCCAAACTTTAAACATCAACGTTAACTTAAGACTAGGTTTACACTTTGCTAGTATTATCATAATACTTAGTCATAGGTTGCTCTAGTTCAAAATTTAATATCTTTGCTTAGGATTGTAGATAAGGTTTAGTCCATAGGTTAGATCTTAGGGTTTAACACCATAATGTTAAGGTGTTTAGGCTTAAGCACCATGGCATACAAAGTATACCATGTAAATCTCTCAATTTATCAAATTCAAGTCTGCTCTCGATCCATTAAATAACCTTCCATTAAAATAACATAAGAAATGTTAAAAGAGCATATAGTAAAAAATATACATAGCACGAAAAGATATTAATGACATCTAGAAATGACGAAAGTAAGACCATAATGAAGAATAATTAATATATAGGAAATTTATCCGTAATGGCTAAATTGACGATAATGACACTTGCTAAGTTAAAAAATCAAGTCGATAGGCAACGTAATAACTAGAAGCAGGTTAACGACAACCAAGGTTTTCAACACACTATACATCCAATCCCATCGCAAGTAATAAAATACGTAAGAAAAAGAGAGGGGTGCTTTAGTTCAATTGAACTAAGTAAGCCTGCATAACCAACTAATACCTTACGTCTCAGATCATCATGGGAGAACCAGTCCCGCCACTCCACCACTTTATCCCCATCAACAAAGTTAAGTTAGTTTATACTTAATAAACAAAATACACATGTGCAGAGGTAAACAATGAACTATACAATTCACTAACTCACCGACGGTAGTAACTAAGATGTACAAATAATTTACATAACCGAATTTAGACATAAGAAGTAAACAAACTAATAATCACTAAATGGATAAGAGAGTCACAAGACCGTATGAGTACTTTCTGCAGAGATCGAAAGTTTAAGTAGCACATGTATTTCTGTAAGAGTAATAATGATCCCTTTCAGGTACCATTTACCAACCTATAATTTTTTTTTTTCAATTTTTGGGGACATTACAAGGGAGGTCCCATTTATCTATATAAGATAAATATTCACAACATTCTCAAACTTGTTTATGTAATAAGAATTACAGTGAGGGGTGTTCGTTGCATTCTCATGTCGAATCTTCTGGTTATCCACCAACTTCTTGCATTAGTACAAGGTGGGGGTTATTAAGACATTTGTTATGGACGAAACTAGAATTTGTCTAAAACTCTATTTTCGATTGATTTTATATTTTTTACGAATGTTTAAGATGATTTTTAAGAAAAATTAGTATTTCATCTCAAATACCTATGTTATATTGTTTGTTTTTATTATTTGGAAACTAATTTTATGAGGGAGGGAAAGAGAATTGGTGTTTTGGATGGATATTTTTCCAAGCCATTTTAGGTAATCCACCAATCTATTTTTAGCATATAGTTGGAGAGATCCATGAAGTTCAATCAAATATGGAGGTGATTGTGTCAAGATCTTAGCCTGACCATCTGCAACCTCTACAACATTAAATTAAAATTAGTCAAATTTAAATTATTGTTTGGAGATTGAAAACATGAATTTTTTTGAGAAGAACGTTCATATTTTTCTTGAATTTTAGAAACATCTACCTAAAACTAAACAAAGTTATATCACTTTGTAGATGTTTGATTTTCAAATACAAATGTATTTGCATTGAAATAAAATTATTTGGGACTTGTAAAATGTTTTACAATAATAATAGATAAGCTAGGAGCATTGAATGGATATCCAATCATAGTCTGATTAAAATCATCATGTGATCAGGCAAACACCATTGTTTTTGTGTAGTTTCCCTTTTTTGAAATTTTGGAGAAAAGTGCAATTCGGGCAAAATTTGAGCTTAACTAGTCGTGACACTAGAGGGTTCCAACTTTGACCAAATGGTCCTGAATTTGAAAGGAAATGGTATGGTGAGTATTAAAACATACCAAGGTGGTTTATGGATTCTTTGTATCATACTTTAGACCTTTGCAACCTTATTTGGGGCTAATGACAAAAATGCCAAAATTACTAGGAAATTGTGATGAAATCCCCCTTAGGGTGTAGGCTAACTGGGATTCCCAACTCATGTACGAACCTCAAAAATTCATAATAAAAGTATGGGGACTGATATAAGACCTCATTTACTGTCATTACACATGGTTATTAGTTCTTCAAACTGGTCATAGAGTTCCACATTCGTTTGATAACTTTAAGTGAAATTGCTTATGGGGAAATTGCATAACTAGCTCAATTTTGATATATGAAAGGTAGATTTAAAGGTTCATATCAGGATATGACATATAAATACCATATAAAAAATAAAAATCGTTTCTGCAACAGTATTAAACACCATAGAAGTCCCCTCATACAAGTATTGTATACAACTCATTCAGTATGGGATTGAAATACATGAAAACTAGTGAATTAATAGAATCCAATTGAAAGGTTTCACATATCGATTTCTTGTATTTTGACCCACAGAGCATAGGGATATGAAATTACAGAGTAACACATCATATATTGTTTTCAAAATATCATCAAACGCAAAGAACATCTCTCATACAAGTCTGATACAAGACTCCTTCAAGATTGAAGCCAAAGTCATGGAAACTAGTGACTCAATGACATGGATAGTGCAATCTTTTCACACATGGGTTTATTGGATTTCGATCCACAAAGCATAAGGACATGAAATGGCAGAGTATTAAATTATATATGGATTTCCCAACATCATCCAACTCATATAAGATACCTCATACAAATCTGGTATAAAACTACTTCAAGATTGAAGACAAAATTCATGAAAACTACTGATACATTGGCATGAGAAAGTAAGATTTTCACACATGAGTTTCATGTATTTTGAGATGCATAGAATATGGGAATGAAAGTACAAAGTATTGAATAATATATGGCTTCCCAAAAATCATCAAATGCGGGAGAAAATTTCTCATACAAATATCATATAAAGCTACTTCAATATTGAAGCCAAATCCATGAAAACTAGTTAGTTAAGAGCATGGGAATGTAAGCATTTCACACATGTATTTCTGATAGTTTTAATTATAGAGGATATGGACATGATATTACAGATCCATGAATCATATATAAAAGCTTTGGAATCAACTATACTCAGAAAAGCTCAAGCACCACGCCAACAAGTGTGCCATCAAATGAGAGTGTGGGGGAATGGAGAAGAAGGAATGAGAGAATGGGTAGATAGATGAGAATTCAAATGTATGGACCTTCAAACTGAAAATTAAACTCCTTAATCAATCTCCCAGGAGAGGTCTGAATGGATTCTCCATCAACCAACTTGGAAAGGAATCCAACTCCCTCGAAATTGGTTCACAGGCAAGGCGAGTGAACACTCACCCTTCAATGGACAAGGCAAAAGATCTCCAAAATTCCATAGTCCAATTAAAAAATGATCAAAATCTGTTCTCCTTCTTCATGAAATCATTATATTGACTTCATGAGACCTCCTAACGTCGAATTTCCCTCCATGAGCTTTCTCCAACTCATCTCAGTGGTTTAGTAACTCTCATGGCACTTGTCTTCCTCTTCATGCTCCAATTCTTTCCCCAATTCGAATGGCTTCCTCTAACTCCCAAATTCGACCTCTTGGTGGATATTTTTAGCCCTGTCATGTCATATATTTTATACTTCAGCAATCATGTTTTAATTTGTCATACTTTTCATAGAATCTTTCATCATTTGTTGTCATAGAGTGCATGGAATCTCCTTCCATGTGGCACGCATTGTCTTCTAGTCTCTTCCTCTTCCATGGGAGTTACTCTCCTTTAATAATTCGAATTCATTGGCTCAATATATGATATTTTACACCAGATCACCATCCAATAATGTTACATTACCCATGTGTTCAAATTTGGAGGAATATCATGCCAAGTGTGCAGAGAATCTAGTCCCCCAAAGGCTCCACAGGCTTCCAAGTGTCTTCATGAGCCCCATGCCACGTTATTTTCTTAAAATTTATCATTTATGTGACCCATTTAAATGTGAATATGGTAAACTAAATTCCTTTTGGGTCCCATAGCCCCTTATTGCAAAATTTATGTCTCCATCTCAACCTCGGGAACTAGTAGGTTAGTGAAACAATATTTGTAAATAGCCTTATTTGCAAATTATTTAATTGAAGACATGACATTTTTCTAGTTAAAACAATAACCCCAAGTTGATAAATATCCAGAGTATTTATTTGTCTATATTTTGTATCCCATACTGTACTATTCCTTAATTATATTTGGATTTAGTACTTTAATACATATATCCATTCATGTCATCTTTGTGTAGTGATTACAACTTGGATGCCATAGAAAAAAATATAATTATCAAAGTTGTATATGACTTTGGAATTGGTCTTTGATTATTATAGGCGTCTTCAATCTATTTCTATGGTTTCTTATTAATTCATGTAATGTGTAATGACAAGATGGTGCATTGTATACCAATGAAAAGCAAGTAATTCGTGAAATAATTTTGATGATATTTGAAATATTTATCCCAAGCATGTGAAGCCACAATTAGTACATTTTTTTTAGTTAGTGTCTTGTGCATATAAGTTATGTGCATTTTCTATCAAGAGTCTCCTTAAAATAAAATGCCCTCGTGTTTAAATGTATGCATATAATCATACAAAACAACAACTTTAAAGAACAATGAATGTGACATAAACTACAGAACATTGAATGTGGCATAAACTATACTACAAATAGTCATTTCATTCTCTATTTGATATACATGTGGTTCATAGTTTTTCATAATTCATATTTTTTCCTATGTTTAAGCAAAGTTTCAAGAAATAATATTATTCATTTAAAATAGAAATAATAGTATTCGTTTAAAATATGAACCATGCCATACAACGAAGTTCAATTTTCCTATTGGTCAGTGTTATCCATTTGTATGTGGTGAGCATTTCCTAATACCTTGTATATTATTTTGTGTTTATGTAATCTCCTTTTTTTTTGGGTAAAATTTATTGATGAAAGCATACCTAAAATAGTGCTAATTATTATTATATTAACTAATGGATTCAAGCCAACCTCCAAGTTGTTCAAATGGATTCAAGCCAACCTGCAAGTTCTTCAAACTTAATCTACCATAGAAAATGCTTAAATGCATTGAGTTATACAAAGTATTTTGTTCCACAAAATATGGGTATCTTATAGTTACATGGATATATAGTTTGGGAAATTGTAAAACCATTGGAAAGTGTTCTCCATTTGTATGTGGTGAGCATTTCCTAATAGCTTGTATATTATTTTGTGTTTATGTAATCTCCTTTTTGTTTTTGGTAAAATTCATAGATGAAAGCATACCTAAAATAGTGCTAACTATTATTATATTAACTAATTGATTCAAGCCAACCTCCAAGTTGTTCAAACGGATTCAAGCCAACCTGCAAGTTCTTCAAATTTAATCTACCATCGAAAATGCTTAAATGCATTGAGTTATACAAAGTATTTTATTCCACAAAATGTGGGTATCTTATGGTTACATGGATATATAAGTTCTTCAAACTTAATCTACCATCGAAAATGCTTAAATGCATTGAGTTATACAAAAGTATTTTATTCCACAAAATATGGGTATCTTATAGTTACATGGATATATAGTTTGGGAAATTGTAAAATCATTGGAAAGTTGGACACCAAGCCTGTAGAAATTAGAATATCAATGAACTAGGCAGTTTTGCTTTTATTGTTCAATGACTTACAGACTTTAACTTTTGAAAATATCATATCATAGTTAAAATTGACAAGGGGTGATGGTGTCAGACTATTGTAGGTAGAAAGTACAAAATTATACAAGCCAACCTGCAAGTTCTTCAAACTTAATCTACCATAGAAAATGCTTAAATGCATTGAGTTATACAAAGTATTTTGTTCCACAAAATATGGGTATCTTATAGTTACATGGATATATAGTTTGGGAAATTGTAAAATCATTGGAAAGTGTTCTCCATTTGTATGTGGTGAGCATTTCCTAATAGCTTGTATATTATTTTGTGTTTATGTAATCTCCTTTTTGTTTTTGGTAAAATTCATTGATGAAAGCATACCTAAAATAGTGCTGACTATTATTATATTAACTAATTGATTCAAGCCAACCTGCGAGTTCTTCAAACTTAATCTACCATCGAAAATGCTTAAATGCATTGAGTTATACAAAGTATTTTATTCCACAAAATGTGGGTATCTTATGGTTACATGGATATATAAGTTCTTCAAACTTAATCTACCATCGAAAATACTTAAATGCATTGAGTTATACAAAGTATTTTATTCCACAAAATATGGGTATCTTATAGTTACATGGATATATAGTTTGGGAAATTGTAAAATCATTGGAAAGTTGGACACCAAGCCCGTAGAAATTAGAATATCAATGAACTAGGCAGTTTTGCTTTTATTGTTCAATGACTTATAGAGTTTAACTCATGAAAATATCATATCATAGTTAAAATTGACGATGGGTGATGGTGTCAGACTATTGTAGGTAGAAAGTACAAAATTATTTTGAAGGGACCACTCATACAAACAAATAGCCAAAATTGATCATTTTGAATTCAATGTTGGCATCACATGCAAATCTACCACAAATTTATGAGAAGAAGAAAGTTATGGAAGTTTTAGAATGAGATAAATGGCATTCTGTCTATGGTATACCAATTTGCATAATGAAGTAATTGGATACATTAATAAGGAATGAGTAATTTTTCTCTTTATTGAAACATATTTTAACTTGCAATTAATCTAATTGAAATTATATAGATATAATGTAGATTTTCATTGCAATGGTTTTTTTTTTCCTAATTCTTTAAAAGTTGTTACTTCAATGAAGTAGACCTTGCCTTTAGTGACTTGTATTGTACCCTTACCTCAATTTTGTAGTTTGTTTTTAAATAGCTTATTTTTAATAAAGAAATAACTATGTTTGTTCTACATTGTAATTTGTTTTGAGTAACTTATTTTTAAATATTGTATTTTGTTTTTAAATAACTTATTTTTAAGAAAGAAATAACTATGTTAACTAAATATTGTAATTTGTGATAAGTAACTTAATTTTTTTTTAAATTATGTTAATTTCACTTAATAATAAGCAATTACCTTTATACACATTTTATATAATATCTTTCTAGACAAAGAATTCATACTGTCTATAAAGAGAATAGAAGATTTTTATTATATCTTGTTTCTGACTAGAAGTTTTTTATTGTCTTAATTTAATACACTTAATTATTGTTTTTTATTTTTCATTCAATCCAAATTTAATGTTGATCTTTTAATTTCAAAAAACAAATAGTGATAGATAAAGTTAGTACATAATTGAGTGGTTGCTGCAATGAAACTAGTGCAATCAATCCTCGCCTATACTGGTGCAATCAATATTCACCTGTGAGCTTTTTTATGAGAGCTAATATCCAACATAAAAAAAAAAGTTATAAAGTTTGACGGGTAGGAATGAGGCCGAATTCCATCACTTGGAATTGATTTTCCGGTGCGCTTCACAGTACTAGACAAGGGGCGAGCTTTTAAGGCGAGTCTGCCTGGTGACGTCTATATTGTTCTTTCGTCATCGATGCCGCATGCAATAAGGCTCGCCGTGTAAGCTCGGGGCAGCGATGGCTAACGCAATCAAAGTAAAAGGCGAAAGCGAAGGCAAGGGACATTGATCGTGATAGTGAAAGTGAAATCAGGGCCATAACTATCTACACCAATCAAGAACTCCTTTTTCTTAATAGTATTGTATAAAAATTCAGCCAAAAGCGAAAAGTAATAAGACTGTAACAGAGTGGATGTAGAATCAAAATCATCCACCACATGTTTTGGTGATCATTGTAGACTGGAGCCGAAGTTTATGTACAACCAATGCCGACAATCAAATAAATTTTAAAATTATAACTGTCATTATAACTGTCAAATAAATCAGAGTAGAACAGAGATCAAATTACAGTCCAACTTTTCAGGGACCATGCCCATCGATGTCCACTACACTTACAAATCCCGAAAGAAACCTTGACGTGACAGTTTCAGCAGAAACACGTACAATCGAGAATCCAAAGCTTGATTATGGTACTGATCGGCCTCAATCACTATAAAACGCCTATTTGCCTATGCATCAATATTCACTTGTAAGTTGTATGTTTGTCACCTCTCCTCCTACACCCACAGAGGAGATCTTGTAGGCACCTTCGAGCAGCAGATGATGATGGACATTCATACTTTTTTTTGGTTTCAAAAGAAGCTAGAGAACAGTGATACATGTCGTGTGCAGCGTAAAATGATAATTCCTAAGCGTTATGTTGAGGATCATCCTCAATTAAAGGACGTTGCAATTGTTGAAGGAGGTACTCGGTGTTAGCTAAAATTCCAATTCTGAACAAATGTGGAATAAAACTCTGAAACAAAATTGAAATAGCAATACCAATAGATCATACCTCCGGCCATTGATGCTACTTGTCTTGTTGTAGAAGATTTCCCTGTTCCACAAAGACTTTAGCTTCCTGTACGGTTTTTCCAAGCTCTGCTTCCTCTTATTGATGGTGTAAAACTGAAGGGGATTGAGATTGTGAGCTTGGGGACCAACAGGGGGTTTTAAATAGCCAAGCTTCCATCAAGCTTCCATAGGCTATGTGTCAAACATTCCACAAATTTAGGTGATGGACCACTCCAAAAGCTCCTAGCAAGAAAATGGTTGCCAAACTTAATGAACCGTCGGCAGTTTTGAGGAGCCGCTCAATGGATGCAGATGATGAACCATCGGCCCGCTGAATGGATGCGGCTGCGGGAGCTTACATTCTCCCACTTGGTCCATACTCCCAAACTTAATGTCTCATCTTAAAACCTATTGACAATCTGTATTAAGTAATAGATACAAGAATCATGGCGATAAGTCCTCTTATGACAAGTATTACCTTCCATGTATTACGATGTATTTATTGCTATTTTAATTTATGTGGCAACAATTTCTTAGTGAATAAACCTTATGTTTATTCTTGGTCCTCATAGATGAATTTTCTCAAATTAAATTAAGGTCCACATATGTATGAGAAAAAACAGCACAGTAATTAAGAATTTCATTAAAAATAACATTGTCCATACAATGAGAAACTACATAATGGAACCAAGTCCCATATTCATTACATGATCCCTGAATTTAAACGGTGGCATGCCTTTAGTCAAAGGATCAACGATCATCAACTCAGTGTTGGCGTGCTCAATGACCACTTTCTTTGCTTTAACACGTTCCCTGATGGCTAAATACTTAATGTCGATGTGTTTATTTCGACTCCCACTTTTGTTGTTTTTAGCCATAAAAACAGCAGCTGAATTGTCACAATACATTCTCAATGGCTTAGAGATAGAATCCATCATTCTAAGCCCATAAATGAAACTCTTAAGCCATACACCATGTAAAGTAGCCTCAAAACAGGAGACAAACTCGGCTTCCATAGTGGAAGTGGCAATCAAGGTCTGCTTGGCACTCCTCCATGATACAACTCCATTGGCCATCATAAAAATGTATCTTGATGTTGATTTGCGTGAATCAACACATCCGACAAAGTCAGAATCTGAGTAGCCAATTACTTTCAAATTGTTCGTCCGTCTATACATAAGTATGTAGTCTTTAGTTCCTTGAAGATATCTCATTACTTTCTTTGCAGCTCTCCAGTGGTCTATACCTGGATTACTCTGATATCGTCCCAACATTCCCACAACAAATGCAATGTCAGGTCTTGTGCAGACCTGAACATACATTAAGCTTCCGACAACAGAAGTATATGGAATTTTCTTCATTTGTTCCCTTTCAAGGTCATTCTTCGGGCATTGGTTCAAATTGAACCTACCACCCTTCACAATGGGAGCTATACTTGGTGAACAATCCTTCATCCGAAATCTCTCTAAAATTTTGTTAATATAGGTTTCCTGAGACAGACTT
This sequence comes from Pseudotsuga menziesii, assembly GCA_001517045.1. Taxonomy (NCBI): domain Eukaryota; kingdom Viridiplantae; phylum Streptophyta; class Pinopsida; order Pinales; family Pinaceae; genus Pseudotsuga; species Pseudotsuga menziesii. Next base: position 18,702 of record LPNX010459052.1, on the reverse strand, counting down.
AAGAGGCCTCAAAATCTGTCTCTATAGATCTTAATGCCAATGACATAAGATGCCTCACCCATATCCTTCATATCGATATTTTTAGAGAGTAGTTGTTTCACTTCATGCAGCATACCCTTATCATTGGTTGCTAGAAAAATGTCATCCACATATAAAACAAGAAAACAAATTTTACTCCCACTAACTTTTAGATATATAGATTGATCCATAATGTTTTCTTCAAAACCAAAAAAAGAAATTATATTATGGAATTTCAAATACCATTGGCAGGATGCTTGTTTTGAACTGTATAAGGATTTCTTGAGCTTGCAAACCAATTGCTCACCATCACTAGAGGGGAATCCTTCAGGCTGTTTCATGTAAACGTCCTCCTCTAGATCTCCATTCTGAGAAAAGCAGTTTTCACATCCATTTAATGCAACTCCAAGTCGAAATGGGCTACTAATGCCATAATAACGCGCAAGGAATCTTTCTTAGATACAGGAGAGGAAGTCTCCGTGTATTCGATTCCTTCTTTTTGAGTGAATCCTTTAGCAACAAGTCTAGCCTTGTATCTCTCAATGTTGCCCAATGAGTCTTTCTTTGTCTTAAAGACCCATTTACATCCAATGGCTTTTGCACCATTAGGCAACTCAACAAGATCCGAGACTTCGTTACTTTTTATAGAATTCATCTCTTCCTTCATGGCATCGTACCATAATTCTGATTCTTTGTAATTCATGGCTTGTGAAAAGGACTCGGGATAATTTTCGGCTCCAACGTTAAAGTCGGATTCTTGCAGATACACAACATAATCATCAGGGATTGCTGATCTCCTTGATCTAGTAGATCTTCTCAATGTTGTATCACTATCTTCTTGAGAACTATGTGGTTCAACTCGTTGTTCAAAAGTGCTTGGAAACTCTTGAACTACCTGATCCACTAGAATGCCATCAGCAGCTTGTGGAACTTCAACAATTGGTTGTTCAACACCAGTTTGTACTTGAGGAGTGCTGTGAACAATAACCAATCTATCACTTGAGGTGGAAGGTTGAGATTCTGAATGATCCTTCTCGGAAACTATATTCCTGGTTAGATCGCTCCCACTGATCAAGTCATTTTCAAGAAATTTTGCATTTCTTGATTCCACAATCCTAGTGCTGTGAGATGGATAGTAAAATCTGTAACATTTAGACCTTTCAGCATATCCAATGAAATACCCACTAATGGTCCTTGGCTCCAGCTTCTTTTCTTGTGGATTATATATTCTCACCTTAGACGGGCATCCCCAAACGCGCATATGTCGCAAACTCGGTTTCCAACCTTTCAATAATTCAAATGGTGTTTTAGGAACGACCTTGGTTGGAACTCGGTTTAATATATACATTGTCGTCTTAAGTGCTTCAGTCCACAAGGATTTAGGAAGATTGGAGCTGCTAAGCATACTCCGCACCATGTCCAATAAAGTTCGGTTTCTTCTTTCTGCTACACCATTTTGGTCGAGTGAATTAGGCATGGTGTATTGGGCAACAATCCCATGCTCTTGAAGAAATTTAGCAAATGGCCCAGGTGCTTGTCCATCTTCTGTGTATCTACCATAATATTCTCCACCTCTATCTGATCTCATGATCTTAATTTGCTTGCCGCATTGTTTCTCTACTTCAGCCTTGAATATCTTAAAGGCATCTAATGCTTCATTCTTATTATGAAGCATGTAAAGATACATATATCGTGAGTAATCATCTATAAAAGAGATGAAGTATCTCTGACCATGTGAGTCCATCTCTGGACTACATATATCAGTATGTATGATCTCTAATATGTCCAAACTCCTATTGGCACCTTTCTTTGACTTGTTGGTCTTCTTTCCTTTTATGTAATCCACACAAGTCTCAAAATCAGTGAAATCCAGAGTATTAAGTACTCCTTCATTTACCAATCTTTTAATTCTTTCTATGGAGATATGACCTAACCTCCGATGCCATAATTTAGAGGAATCTTCATTAATAACACATCTTTTAGTGCCAGTGTGAACATGCATTGAATCATAAGTGACATTGTTTTGTAAATTAATGCAGTAAAGGTCATCAGACAAAATACCATTCCCAACATAATCAGATTTATAAAACAAACTGACGGATGTTTCTGAAAAGTTAAAGGAATATCCAAAATGTACAAGTCTTGAAACTGAAATCAAGTTTCTAGAAAAACTTGGAACATAAAAGATCTTTTCTAATTCTAAAGCAAAGCCACTACTTAAAGTTAAATAGCATGTTTCTATAGCTTCCACATGCGAGCCCATCTTGTTTCCTGATACGATGCTTTGCTCACTTCCCATTGGCTTCCTTAGGTTTTGCAAACCCTGCAAGGAATTCGAAATGTGAATTGTTGACCCAGAATCAATCCACCAAGTGTTAATATTAACATTGACCATATTAGATTCATAACAAACAAACAAGATTGCATTACCTTTGTCCGCAAGCCATTTCTAAAAATTTTCGCATTCCTTCTTCATATGTCCCTTCTTTTTACAGAAGAAACACTTGGAATCCTTCTTAATATTAACTTGGGGAGGTACTTTACCTTTCCCTTTCTTATTGGCTTGAGATTTGCCCTTCCTATGCATTGCCAGCATTGCACTTCCTCCCAGTTCCATCACTGGTCTTTATTCCTCTTGAACACACATGGTCATGAGTTCATTTATTGACCATTTATCCTTATGTGTGTTGTATGAGATTTTGAAAGGTCCATATTGGTGCGGAAGGGTGTTCAAGATGTAGTGCACCAGGAAAGACTTTGATATTTCAACCTCGAGTTTCTTCAATTGAGCCATAGTGTCCCTCATTTGCGTAATGTGCTCGCGCACACCTTTCACACTGGTGAGCCTTAAGGATGAGAACTTCATGATTAGGGTGCTTGCTAGTGCCTTGTCTGAAGTGACGAATTGATCATCAATGGATTTCAACAAATCTCGGACCCTTTCATACTGATCAACTGAACCACGAATACCAGCTGAAATTTTAGTCTTAATGAACATCATGCTTAAACGATTAGATCGCTCCCATCGCTCATAAAGCGTGATGTCTGCTATAGTGCTGGTATTGGTGAGTGCTGGTGGTTCATCTTTCCTAATAGCATAATCTATGTCCATCCATCCCAAATGAAGGAGAATTCTCTCCTTCCAGACCTTATAGTTATCTCCCTTAAGTTTAGGGATATCACAACGAATTTCAAAGAAATTTGCAAGTTGTGCAACTGCATAAAAATAAAGATCACATGCTTATGTTAAAATTGAGATCAAATAAATTTTCATCTTTTACCAATGTAAATTCATGCTTTAAGATTGAATCTAATGACATAAAAATTGCCTGTGGGCTAAATTTTTAATTCAAGCAGATTCAAATATTCTTCATGATAAAACTATTAATTCATAATTCCTGTGGGTAAGTTATGAATAATGCAATATTTTATCCTAATTAATTACATAAATATAATAAAAATTCATGTGGGATAAAATTTATTATATTTAGTATAATTAATTACAATTAATGTCTAAACTCTCTTTATGTGATCCTAAACAAAAAAAATATAATATTAATTAATTAGAGATGTTGTGGCTATTCTTTAATTAAATATTATATAGATCACTAGACATTATTGCTGTTCACTGTAACAAAACAAGCTTCAATTGAACAAATCTAAATGAGGACAAGCTAAGAAATTTAAACTCCATTGTTAGTTCCAGAATTTAAAACGACTCAATATATATATGTCTGTCTATAAGCGCATATACTTCAAGAAAACGTTCACCAAAATGCTACTTGATAAAATATAGCTTCAACAATGTACAATTCAGTAAACTTACGATCACCTGAAATAAAATTCTTTCCAGCTAAGAAAGCAAGTATTTTTACTAGAGCCTGAATATAAAGATTTCATTTCAGGCTTCAAGATTTCTTAGTTTTACCTTAAAATAAATATGATAATTAAGCAACCTCAATAGGTTTTAACTCAATATAAACTTCTCTGTAGCTAAGAAGCTAAATACAAACAGTATTCCTGTGAATCTGAACTCATAAATCGAGAAAACAGAAAAATAAGTTGAATATTTATTTAAGATTATGGTATTTTCCTTAACGGTCAGTTCACAGTAGAAACTTCGACCTACTTCACATCAAATTAAATTAAAACATCCAGATCACTTAAAAAAAAAAATTCCAACTTCTAATAAGTTTATACATGAATAGGGGCATTCCAATCTACAAGATATTCAGTAAATGAAAATCCAACTTCAATAGTTAGTATGGGATCGATTTCATCGATTGAAATCGCCCACCCTCATTAGCTTCTCAAACAGTAAGTTATCGTTTTTTGTAAAATAGAAATCAAAGCTTATGTCGTGGAGTTTCATAGGCTTTTCAATTTATTTAATCTGCAGGAACTCAGGCACAAAGGCCAAACGAATGATCAACATTAATCTCATGTACTTTCTGTCTACATATTCTTCATTTTAATCGGATGCAGATAAAATTGGAATTGCTACCAAGCTTGCTCTTTCATGAAACCTATCATTCATCACTCACCACAGTGCATTGTCTAGATTTTGTAGAGAATAAAAATTCTTACATCGCATCCTTATTAGTTGTCTCAACAGAAAACAACAAAACATAAAGGCACGAAAGTTGAAAAAAAAATAAAATAAAAGATTGTCTACACAAATAGTGATCATTGAAACTTTCATTAATTTGTAGTGTGACTTATAAGTACATTAGAGCAACACAATAACAAAGATAGGTACCCTAACAATACCAGCAAAATCAACGCAATCATATAGAATGAAAAGGTTTGACCATAATTGGTAGGCTTAAGATATTTCCTGAATACAGAGCATAACAGCAATCGACTTTGTGTTACCTTATTGAAGAAGCAAATGAAATGTGGACTGGGTCCTCTGAAAATCAAATGGGGACTCGACCCTCTGAATATCTACCTACAAATCGATTACGGTTCTTCCAGAATTCAAAGGTATGAGGAATTCAGAGGAACATAGCACGAAATAACCGATGTCAGGCGCATCTAAAACGGATGTGGGCACTCTAAAAATCTAGGCGGATGCCTTTCTTTAAGCATGAGAATAAAGTGCAGAGGACTGAGTTTTTGGAGCCTTAAGCGAGGGATTTCCACACAAACCCAGCACGCATCAAATCAAAATAAAAACGCAGGAATGCACACAGAGAAAACCCTACAGTGGCAACTCCATACATAACACCAAGGCAGAGATAACTGCTCTGATACCAACTGTTAGCTAAGATTCCAATTCTGAACAAATGCAGAATAAAACTCTGAAACAGAATCAAAATAGCAATACCAATAGATCATACCTCTAGCCATTGATGCTACTTGTCTTGCTGTAGAAGATTTTCCTATTCCACAAGGGCTTTAGCTTCCTGTACGGTTCTTCCAAGCTCTGCTTCCTCTTATTGATGGTGTAAAACTGAAGGGGATTGAGATTGTGAGCTTGGGGACCAACAGAGGTTTTAAATAGCCAAGCTTCCATCAAGCTTCTGTAGGCTATGTATCAAACGTTCCACAAATTTAGGTGATGGACCACTCCAAAAGCTCCCAGCAAGAAAACGGTTACCAAACTTAATGAACCGTCGGCAGTTTTGAGGAGCCGCTCAATGGATGCGGATGATGAACCATCGGTCCGCTCAATGGATGAGGCTGTGAGACCAGTGTTTGACAGGGACGAGAACAGAGAAATAAATGAAAAATTCAAGATATTATACCAACCTTCTTGCAGAACTTATGTTTTTCTTAACGATTGGTACAAATTTGTAGAAAGGAAAGGTGTCAAGGGTGGGGAATCTGGGGATGTCATCAAGTTTTGGCGGGACACTTTGAATGGCCGTCTTGAAATCAAATGCCTACCAGCGGCCTCTTTTCCTGCTACTCCCAGTAAGATTGACTATTTCCCAGTAAGATTGTTAGTGTGTTTTCAGATCAATCTTTTTATGTTTCCAACGTTTTGTTAGCTGCAGGATCGCCACGTACTAGCACTGAAGAAGTCTGTACTTGCCTTGGGCTATACCTCACCTGTAGCTGATGTGACTGTGCCTTGGCTTACAGATAGCATTTCCTCATTTAAAACCGCTATCTTTAGATTTAATATAGAAATAGGTGTGGTGAAAATAGTTGATTTCCAAATTCAGCTTCTAAAACCAGAGTATGGGGGTTCTATTCACTACAAGGGATAGATTTCATGTTATCAGTATCAGATATGGATATATCCAATCGTTGGTAATTTATGCTCTTGAAAACCATATATATTGCAGTGCTCCTGCAGTTAATGCTACGTTTGTATAAAGATTATGCATTGGTCGACTATTTGCATTCTAATAATAGTACCAGACTGTTGATTCAATGTTGCATTCAGGCTGTGTTGTTTATGATATTATGACCTGCATTTTTTTGTTTGGTTGTTCCTGTGGTGACTTATTAACTTATATTAAAAAAATTTCACATACTAAGAAAGTCCCAATAACCAATTAGATTTTGAAATTCCGAAATAGTCGCATCCTAAAAATCTCAAAAAGCAGCGATAAGCAATCAATTTGTGCATGTCTTCATTTTTTTATACGTTTTTTTTTCTCCAATTTGAACTGGTCATGCCATTCCAGGAAGAGAATCAACGTATTATGTATTTATAATAAAATTTATCAATTTCAACCTTGTGAAATAATTAAAAAGATGGTAAAAAAATATAAAAGTTCAATATAAAAATAAAATAAAAATAAAAGTTAAATTTAAAAATATTTTCCAAATAAACGATAAATCTTTATTTTTCTATAAAACTATATTCACATAATGAATGTCTACTTTCCCATAGGATAATATTCGCATAATGGAAACTTGTCTCGAGTTTCAAGATATTGAATCTCTATTTTTCCATGCATTAATATTCGGACTCCACGAAATGAACCGTCATGAAATTTCATGGTGAAAAAATTACAATTACTAACTACACTTCGATGTTACTCTACTTTGTATGAAGAATGAATGCATGTGCAGCGTTCCTTCTCTTTTTCTCTGGTCATCGATGTCTCCATGCCAAAGACTTTGTTCAATGGAATGGGCCTTCGGTACTCGTTAAATTTGAAGCCTTTAGTGATGATAAACATAAGAGTATTACATTTAAAAGAACTTAAAACAGTTATTTACAATTAAATAGTGAAATTATTAACCGTAATTTAATAACAAAAATATTAATTACAATGAAATCTCCAAGGATTATTCAACATTCCTTCCTTAATCCAAAGGGACATCTCACATGCCAAGCTCCATTCTTAATTTTTCAAACTTTTCATCGCTCAAAGCTTTAGTAAAGATATGTGTAGTTATGGCTTTGGCCTCTAAGATGATGTCAAATCAAGTGATATTTTGTGTTGATATGTTTCGTTTGATCATGGAATTTTGTATTCTTGGTCAATTGAGTTGGTGAAGAGAGGTGTTGAAGTGAGCTGTTTTTTCTATAAATCTTCAAGTATTTCCCAAAGCCAAATTATTTCTTTTGTGACTCGAGCTACTACAACATATTCAACTTCAGTTGTAGAATCAACAAGGAACATCTTGCTTTTATAATATCCAAGTGATAGCTACTGATCAAATAACCTGAAGTACACACCCCATGCTCTTTATCTCCATCAATTTGCATAACCAATGAGATGGAAGTATGAAACTTTAGAATATTTGATGCCATAAGACTAAGTGTCTTTTAAATATTTGACAACTCATTTTTTTGAATTCCTACGACCTTCATAGGGCTAATGCACAAACGTTGAAAGTATTCCTACAACACGTTTTGTGAGTAGTAGTAAGATAAATCAAACTTCCAACAAGTTGTATGTACCTTGTTGGATCTGCAAATGTGCTACCTTCATTTGAAGTAATCTTTAGATTTTGCTCCATTGGTATAGAAACAAAATTACAATCGTGCATACCAAATTTGCCCACTAACTATCCAACATGAGAAATAAAAAATTTTAATAGATCCAATGCCTTAAGGTTTTAATGATCACTAACTGTCTCAAAAAAAATAAAAATTAAATGTCTAATGGCATGTGCCTCCATTACTAGAAACTTCTTCAATTCCAATATTACAATGTGCAACAACATAATGTGTAGATTCAATAGGGTTAAATTTATATTGTGTTTGCTCTTTCTTGTTAACAATTTTCTCCCTAGAAGTTCTACAATAACTGGTACTATGACTAGTTTAGCTGGCACATCTATAACATTGTTTCGCTCCTTGATTATATTCCCTCACCTTTCTCTGTATTGTCTCTGTCCTCTACCTCAACCTTTTCTTCTATTGTCATCCTTGCACATTTTTGTTTTGATTTGTGTCCTTTTTGTGCAAGACACTGGGATTAGACTCCTTCCCAAATGCTTTCTCTCTCTGCAATTTTCTTAACGAGTTTTTCAAAGGTCATAACTTTCATGTGGCCACTAGCTTGAATTTATCTAGATAATGAGTATAGGAGGCGTAGAGAGATTTAATAAAGGAAGTAAGCTGAATGTCAATTTTTACACCAGCTACATCAATATCATGGAAAATAGCTTGCAAGTTTCATAGGATCATTATCATTCAACTCTAAGTTCAATAACTTCATTACCAATTGTATGATTTTCAGATTCGAATATGGATCATACAAATCTTTTAGTTTCTTTAATGTTTCCCAAGAACTTTTTCTAGAAACTAAATGTCTACTTACTTCTTCAGTTACATAGGAAATGATCAAGGTATAAGCCTTCTTGTCCTTGTTTTTCCATAGTGCAAGCTCTTTGATATCTGTAGGTGGTATTGGTGCACTTTTGTCCACTTCATCTATTGCATCATATCCATCTCATTTTCACAAATTCCATCCCATATGTCATTAAACATAAGAGTATTTTTAACTTTAACAAAACATTCATGATAATTTTCTTTACTAAACACAATTACTCCAATAATTGAAATTAAAGAATTTATTGAAATTTACTATGCACAAATTAAAGTTTGATATTTCTGTAAAACATTTTCTATCTTTTAAAAAAGATAGCTAGAAAGGTTTAACAATTCAATTTTAAAAACTTTGCACTTAAATATAAATCGTGGTTTAAAAACTTTTATTTTCTAAAAAGAACTCCCCAAAGATTTGAAAATTAATTTAAAAGCCCAAATCTTGCACCCAAATATAAATGGTGTCTCTCTTCTTTTTGTTTAAGTAAAAAAATATTTTTAACAATTACTGAAACAATTTAGCTGGAGTTTCCCCTTTATCTGGAGTCTTTCTTCCACAATCTTTATTTAGGAGCTCTCCTTTCTTGGTGACATCTATCACTAACCCTTCACTTCTTTTCTTAGGTCGTGAAGAATCTCACCAATGATTGTATGTTATCATGTAGAAGAGTATTACATTTAAGGGAACTTAAAACTGTTATCTATAATTACATAAAAAGATTATTAACAGAACTTAATAACTAATAACTAAAATATTAATTACAATAAAATCCCGAATGATTATTCAACAGAGGTCTCCGATTATTGTTAGTTTGGGAATAGAGTGGGTTTTATAAGGATAATGCTGGAAACTTCAGGTCCTGCCTTCATGGCATATGAATGAGGGTAGTGGTAGTCAAATGATTCCAACTAGATTGAGCTAAACTCTAAAAGATTTATAATATTTTTTCTACAGTTTCTGTTGGAATCTAGTGATCGAAGAATTGCTCAAATTGCAATTTCAAACACAAAAATTTGGGAAAGAAAAACCACCCAAAGAAAAGGTGCATTTCGTCTAAAATTCAGCTTACTCGTGAGCGAGGGAAGTTAATTGAATACCTTTGATTATATTTATGACTCAAAAGTGCTATAACCAATTAATATCTCAAATGTGATGTCCAAAAATATCTCTAAAGAAGGTTCCCAATAAAATTTATGATTAAAGAGTACAAGTTAGATTTTTGAATTCCAAAAATGTCACATCCTAAAATTCAACCAAGGTATTATACCTTTATCATGAAGGTTATGTTGGATATAATGCAGAAATATATTTGTATATTTTCTATATCTAGGGTTCTTATTCAACCAGCTCTGATGTTGGTGGATCTAATCCACATGTATTGGATCTAGTTTAGCTGATCAATTTTCTATTTATGTAACATTTATTTCTGAATACAATTGAGTTGAGTGTTTCTCCTCCTGTCTTTCTGAGCGAGACTTTGTGCTATGCTGGTTTCCTCCTTGGTTTCTCTAATTTGGTATCAGAGCCAAGTTGAGGGTTGCTGTGAGGGAACCAAAAATTTATTGAAGGTTGTTGTTGTGTGAGGTTGACAGAACCATCTTGAGTAGTAAAGGAAGCCACTGCGGGGTTGTGAGAGTGTGTAGCCATTGTTGAATTGAGTCACCATAGTGCTAGGCATGAACATGAAAGGAGAGCACATTGCCTGATCACTGCTAAGAGTTAATTTTTTTTTCTCCTCAGGTGGAGAAATTGCAGCTACATTTTTTTTGGACTGGATATCTTATCTTGGAGAAATCGCTGAGGAGAAGTAAAAGTCTGCAAAGAATTTATCCCTCACGTAAAAAGAAGAATTACAGGAAGCAACATGTAATTTTTGTTTTTTTCCACCGTGTAATTATTCTTTTTAAAAGAATGAGCTGTTTTTTTCACTGCGTTGGGTTTTCATTCACGACAAAAATATTTTTTTCCCTTTATCTTGCACAACGCACCTGCTGAAGGTGGACAGAGCGTCGATGGTGCTGTCTCCAGGAGAAGGAAGATCGTCGATGGCGCATTGGTGGAAGTATACAGAGCACCAACAGCACTGATCTATAGAAGAGAATAGGCACCAGTGGGCCCTTCCTTACATCGATTTTTGACCAACCTCAGATCGTGCCCATACAGTGAGCGTCAGGCTATTTGGTTGATTTGACAGTGAAGAGGTGAGCTAGTATTTTTGTTCCCTTATTCTATTAAAATTATTTGCTCCACAATTCAGTAAAAATGGCTGATATGTCTCTTTTCGATTTATACATTACTGAAGCATCAAAATTGAATGGTGAAAATTATTTAAATTGGAAATTCAAGTTGATTAATGTACTTGAATCTCTTAGTTTGTGGCTGATTTTAAAATGTGATGAACAAAATCCTACAGATCCATTGTCTCTCTCAAATTGGAATTCGCAAGAAACCCAAGCAAAGGTGTTGATTTGTATGTCTATAAAAGACAACATCATACATCACATCAGAAATTCCAAGATGCCCAAAGACACATGGGACAAATTGAAAGGTTTGTATGAGACATATGACTCTAATAGAATTTTGTTTTTAAAGACCAAATTATTGTGTATCAAGATGGATGTGAATGAAACTATGAATAAATACCTCTTCCTCATTAAAGACTTTCGAGATACTCTGGGTGACATAGGTGAAGAAGTATCTAGTACTGATCTAGTATCTATCAGATTAAAAGGTCTGTTGCTACATTACAAAATATTCATCTTAGCACTTGCAGCAAGAGAGACCCCTCCTACATTTACAAAGCTCAGCAGAATCTTGATACAAGAAGAAGAAAGGATGAAGATGTATGAGCCTAAATATAAGACTTAAGATCAAGCATTAATCGCAAGAGGTAGATACCCACACAAAGGGAATCACTGGAATTCGCATAAAGGCAAGTTTTAGGCAAGAAACAAAGGAATGTCACGCAATGACTCTAGTGCTAATAAATATGTTGTATTCCATTATTGTGGCAAATCAAGTCACATGGCTGGATATTGTTTTAAGAAGATAAACAATGATTCCAATAACAGATACATAAAACATAATGGAAATTATGTTAGAAAATACACCCCGAATGTCAATGGATTTAAAAACCTAATACTGTTTAAATCTGAACATGATTTGTCTGCTGAGACAGATGATGAAAATGCATGGTTCATAGATTCAGGTGCATCTACCCACATGTCATGTAATAGAGATTGGTATGATGAGTATTACGAAAATTCTAATGTCACACAAATCTATCTAGATGATAGCAGGTCTCACAAAATCCTAGGGTATGGAGTGGTAAGTGTTAACCTATGTGATGGACAATTTAGATAGATAAATAATGTGACGTATGTCCCAGGCATAAAAAATAATCTAATATATGCTTATGCTATCATCGATAATGATATGAAAGTTGAATTTGATAAATATAAGTGCCATGTCAAAGATGTCCAAGATCATTACAGGGTTATAGCGACAGGATCCAGACTTGGTGGATTGTACAAGCTAGATGCAATCAAGGGAAACCATCAGGCACTACCAGCATCAACTATTTCAGAGGTCGAATTGTGGCATCAAATGTATGGAAACCTCAATCATAATGATCTCATGTTATTCTAAGAAAATTTGATGGTTGAGGATCTTCCTGTCATAAAAAATGATCATATTGAATGTGATGCATGTGCATTGGGAAAACAACACAGAAATCAATTTCCTAACCATGAAGAGAAGAGGCAGACTGAACTCCTTGAACTAATACACACTGATCTAGATGTGTACCTATGCAGATGAGATCACTTGGTGGTGCATGGTATTTTTTGATATTTTTTTATGACAGATCCGGGTTCACATGGGCTTACTTCATCAGAAGGGGAAGTGATGTATTCGAATACTTCAAGGAATTTAGAATCAAAGTTGAAGAGAATACTGGTAATTACATTAAAATACTCAGATTAGACCAAGGTGGTGAGTACACTTCTGGAGCTTTCAGAAGACATTGTACAAAAAATGGAATTCAACAGCAATTCACAGTCAATGATACACCTCAAAAAAATGGAGTAGTTGAGAGGAGAAACAGAACACTGATGGAATGTGCTCACAACATGCTCCAAGGTAAAAATATTTCTAATGGATTTTGGGCTGAAGCAATTAATACTACAGTGTACTTAAAGAATAGGATTCCAACAAATAAACTATAACTTAAAACCCCCTTTGAAGTCTTTCATAGCTATAAACCTAAAATTAGGAATTTAATAATATTTGGTTCTAGGGCTTTTGCACACATACCTAAAGATGATAGAAGGAAATTGGATGCAAAATCCATAGAATATATCTTTTTTGGCTACTGTGATGATCAGAAAGCATATAAACTCTTTCATCCTAGTTCGCACAAATTGCTTGCTAGTAGAGATGTTGTAATTCATGAAAATATAGATATGTGTAACAGGATGAATAATGCTAATGAAGAACTAATCCCAGATGAGCATGTCACAATAGATAAAATTCTTCAAAAAGAGTAGGATTAGCAGCAGGTGCAAGAACAACAACAAGTTCAGGAACAGGAATCAAGCATGAGTGATACTACCTCAGATGGTGAAACAACAGAAGACAAAAGAATCATGGATGGAACTCCAATAGGTACTGTAGTACCTAGAGGGTCATCTCGTCAAAATCATCCTCCAGTAAAGTTTAGAGATTATGCCTTGATGACTAGTATAACGAATGTCATAGAGCCATTAAATTATGAACAACCCAAAGATAAGGAAGAATGGGTAAATGCAATGAATGAAGAATATAATTCTATTATGAGAAACAAAAGTTGGGATTTAGTAGAATTACCCAAAGATAAAGTACCCATAGGATCAAAATGGCTATTCAAATCTAAACTTAAAGCAAATGGTAGTATTGACAAATTCAAGGAAAGATTAGTTACTAAGGGTTATTCTCAGCAAGAGGGGATTGACTTTAAAGAGACATATACTCTAGTAGCTAAGTTAAACACCATCAGACTACTAGTTGCATTAGATACTAAACATAACTGGAGGATACACCAGTTAGATGTCAAATCTGCTTTTCTAAATGGTGATTTAAAAAATGAAGTATACTTAGTGCAGCCTGAAGGTTTTGTTCAGAAAAGACAGGAGAAGCTTGTGTGTAGGTTAAAGAAAGCGATCTATGGACTAAAATAGGCTCCTAGATCATGGTATATCAAGATAGACACCTTCTTCAAACAACAAGGATTTCCGTAAAGTAAAATTGATTCAAGCTTATATATTAAATCAGATAAACAGGGAAATGTTTTCTTGATATCCCTATATGTGGATGATGTTATCATTACAGGTGGAGCATATCAATTAGTTGCAGATATTAAAAGTAATTTGTCACGGGAATTTGAAATGAAAGACCTTGGTGACTTACATTATTGTTTAGGCATTGTTTTTTGGAGACAATCTAGTAAAACATTCATCACTCAAAGAAAATATGCAAGGAAAATACTTGACAGATTTCAAATGAGTGAATGCAAATATGTATCCACTCCTTTGGATCAAAATGTCAAATTATACAACAATGCTAGATCTAAAGAAGCTGATGGCACCTTGTATCATCAACTAGTGGGTAGTCTGAACCACCTCACTACTACCAGGCCATACCTATCAGATTCTGTTAGCATCCTTAGTCAGTTCTTGGCTAAGCCATGCGAAACACATTGGAAAGCTGCAAAGCAGGTCCTCAGATATTTAAAAGGAATTGTAAATTATGGTATCTTATATACTGATGTATCTAGTGTTCAGTTGGAAGGTTAGTTTGACTCTGACTGGGCAGGAAATCTTGATGACAAAAAATACACTTCTGGATATGCATTTAACATTGGTTCGGGAGTCATATCATGGAGCAATAAGAAACAACCAACTGTTTCTTTGTCATCCACAGAAGCTGAATACACAGCTTTAACTAGTACCACTTGTGAAGCCATTTGGTTGAGGCAAATTCTTGAAGATGTTGGAATACAACAAAAACAAGCTACCAGAATACAATGTGACAATCAAAGCTCAATTAAGCTGGCACACAATCCAGTCTATCTTGCCAGATCCAAACATAGTGAGCTGCAACATCATTTTGTTAGAGAAAAGATTGGGTCCCAAGAAATTGAACTCATCTATTGTAATACAAGTGAGAATGTTGCTGATATATTTAGTAAACCAGTTGGAAGGATCCATTTTGAGGATCTTAGGAAAAAATTATGTGTTGTCAATATTCCATTTCTGCATTAAGGGAGGCTCTTAGATATAATACATAAATATATTCTAATGTTTTCTATATCTAGGGTTCTTGTTCAAACAACTCCGATGCCCATACTGGTGGATCTGATCCACATTTGAATCTAGTTTAGTTTATCAGTTTTCTATATATGTAACATTTATTTCTTAATTTATATCTTAATACAATTGAAATGAGTATTTCCCCTCCACTCTAATGGTTTCCTCTTTAGTTTCTCTTATTAGTTATCAATTTCAACCATAATTTCACGCAAGAAAAAAAATCTTTATTTTTACTTTGAGTTATTCACATACGGAATATCTAGTTTTCCATCATCGATTAATATTCGCATAATGGAAACTTGTCTTAAATTTCAAGATATTGACTTCCTATTTTCCCATGGATTAATATTGACTTGGTGGAAATTGTCTTAATATCCAAGAATATTGGATATCTGAGGTCAAAACTTTTTATTGAGTGGCCGTTAATTCAAATTGTTTATTTGCTTTGAATGAAAAATTTTGATGAATTGAAATCGCATAGTGAAAAAAATTGCAATTTATACGAATTTGAAGTTAAAATTTCTAATTTTAGGAATTAATAACTACTCTTCGATGTTATTTTAATTTTAATTTGTATGAAGGATATATTGACTCCTTTTGACGAAAAAACATGAGTGCATGTTATTGTTTTTATTCGATCCAACAACTTCGCTGGTTCTCTGTCCATCGATGTCTCCATGACAACGACTTTCGTCAATGGAATGGGGGATTGGTACTGTTTAAATTTGAAGCCTTCCATGCGCTTAAGAGCCTCTTTTGTAGAGATGTCATTTTTATTGATATGCAAAAGAAAATATAACTTTACAAACCCATCCAGATACTTTGATTTCCTGTTACTCAACCTCAATCTCTGTCTGTTCCTTCACTTTGATTTTTTGTTTGTTTGACTCGGTCTCTAAACGTGGGAATTATAGAAATTCCCAACATAGGAGAACAACATTATATAAATTCGTGGAGGTGCTGTAAGGTGAACGATCGCAGAAATTCGTTGGGGTGTGGTGGGTGACGACATAGCCAGGCCAGTTTTGCAGAAATTCATTGAAGTGGGTTGGATGATTGTAATTTGTCCTATTTCATACACCAACTCTCTCACAAACATCATTCACTATTTAGTAATGGGATGATTTTAGGGTTTGGTTTGTTTTTGTTTTTTTGGGGCAGGTTTGTGAGGAGTGAAGATGGGAGGTAGCAAATTTTAGTACAATTAGCTACTGTTTTTCAATTTTTATGGATAAACAGAAGATCAAGTTGATGCCATTACAATGAAACTATGATGAAGTATTTAAAGGCTACAATTCTAAACTAACTAAAATTCATGTCTCCATGCTTTCTGTTATATGCTTTTTAATTCTTTACTAACTGAAATGAACTTGACTTGACTTCTAATAATAGAATTAAAGCTAAAGCATGAGTTAATTACTATTTCTAATTCTCCCTCTTTTAATTACTATTACTACAATTTTTACAATGCCTAAATTATCTCTATGTATTTCAAGAATATTTTTTTGTTAATGGCTTTATGAACATATTAGCTAAATGATCAATATATATGGTATTAATGTGCTTGCTTTATTGGTGAAATACATGGTTCTTGGACATAGCTATTGTTGAATTGTTGTCCCAATAGATTGTTGTCGGTCCTTTCTATTTTTGTTGAAGACCATCCAAAACTCTACCTAACCATACTGCTTGACATGGCACTAATGTTGCTGCTACATATTTTGATTGGCTAATTCCTGGATGCCGATGAAATCACATGGAAATCACCCCTAATCCAAACTTCCTGCAAAATCACCGTTAGTATAACCTGTCAAAACATCATACTGATTGCTTGAGTGTAAAATGCCATAGCTTGAAGTCCCTGCAACATATCATAAGATCCTTTTGCCAACTTCCCAATGCAAGCTTTTGGGAGACTCCATTGATCCAGGAGGATATTTGTGGCCACCCACCTATTCCTCTTGGACCCTCACCATTGTTTCTTTCAGTTTTCCAGTTTCCTTAATTGTAGCACAATTTACTATTTTTGGCAGTTTTCGGGTCCTAAACTTTCGGAGCCATTTTGAGGCCCTAAACGACGTTTTTTTGGCATCGAATGGTTAGGCAGATATGAGTCCGTTTTGAATTTAATGTTTGATGTTTATGGATGTAGTCCTTAAACAGATCTTTCTAACAATATATCATGCATGTCAAACGGAGTTAGTATGCTAAAGTTACGACCCCGGAAAATTGATGTACCAAGTTACCCAACGGGGCCCACATTAAGGGATTCTTAGGGTTAGGTTTTTGGATGTGTAGGGTTTCCATTGTTTCTCAATAATATATAGGCCTTCGAGCCTCATTGTAACATAGAGTTCAGAGGCATGTAGCCGCCACATTTCTTCTCAGAGATAAGCTACCAGCACTCTAGCTAGTTTATTTCCATTATGTATGTAAACAAGTTTCAGTTATTGATTAATGAAAGGGTGTGTGCAAGAAGTTGAGGGACCTTTTAGATGCAATCTTACTTTTTAGGAACAGGCTCACGTTACATAGAAAAAGAACGCGCTCCTCTTCCATAGCACTTGGAATAGTAAATCCGAGCCTGACATGTCAGCAGACATGTAGGCCAGGTAACCATAATGTGCACGCGTTATAGAGTTACAAAATGCGCGAGCGTTTTGTAACTCTATAACGCGTGCGCGTTTTGTAAATTTAAAAAAAAATAAAAAGACACACAGTCCCGACCCGAGAGTCGTTTTCACCAAACATGATCGCGATTATGACGGCCTGCCCGTGCCCTAGGAGCTTGGAAGAGTGCCCATACCTCGATTTGAATACAAATCCTCCGGTGAATCGTCATATTAACAGGTAATTCATTCACCCATAGCTTTTTTTTTTTCAATTAGATACTTAAATTACCATTTTTTATTTGTAAATGCAATAAAAACCATAAAAAAATAAACAACCATCTCATAGCCAAAACACCAACCAACCAAAGATGATGATATGCCAATGCCTTTCCCAAGACTAAACACATAAATTGATCACATACAATTGACACAAATGTTTCTAGTCAATGCCATTGGAAAAAACCCTATTGACACGCATTNTGATCACATACAATTGACACAAATGTTTCTAGGCAATGCCATTGGAAAAAACCATATTGACATGCATTATGTAGGAAGACTAAACTTTTTATTTTCTTTTTCTCTCATAAAAAACAATTTAGATGCCATTCTATATCTAATCAAATGAAACTATCTAGTACATTAAAAAAAAATAGAATAGTCAATAACCCAAACAATTACATGACCAAAAGAGCCTACCCTTCAAGAGAAATTCACCAACAAACCAAATATTGCCTAAAAATCTACATCATATGCCATACATTTGAATTAAGGCCTTTAAAATTACAAGCAAGACAAAATTCCTAGAGATTGTGAAAACCATAACCATTAGAAAAAAAACCACTTTCACTAGAATCTAGGAAGCATAAACAAACATCCTTTCAATATGACTGGAAGCATAAACAAGCATCTTTTCAAAAAGTGATGAAAGAACTCGTACTCGCTATAGAACCATGGACAATTTCATAATGGCATTCCCTA
>LPNX010459020.1:0-169789 GCA_001517045.1 Pseudotsuga menziesii | reverse complement strand
GGACATGAGTTGTAGTTTAAATAATGGGAAGCTCGATGAAAGGAGGGCTTTTTCCCTTAGAAAATTTTGTAATTGTTGACTTGTAAGAGGAACTATTTCGCTTTGCGAAGTGAACTGCAATTTTGTCTGTTGGAAAGAGTAAAGAAGTGAAATGTACCAATGCTATTCAATGAATAATGCTGAAGAAGAACTATTTCGTGTTCAGCTGTATTTCATGCGCTGTAAGGATATTTGATGTTTCGAACCTAAGTTCTTGTTAATTATTTTGCAGTCTTTTCTGGGATGCATTTGCACTATGAGCAATAATTGTTATTATAGAATGATCGGCTAACTGGTTATTTGAATATTTGTAGTTTTCATATGCTATGGGAAAAGTATCAGCTATCTGTGATTTTTCTTACTGTATGTGATTTTGTATTGCTCAGTTAAGTTGATAGCCTCGCTCCCTAGGGATAGTTTAGATAGTTAGTTATTTCTGTCCGTATCTGGTTTGTTTGCTTGTGAGCATAAGACGAGAGGTAAGAACTTGCGCATCACTTTGTGACCGCCCCTGCATTTAAACCAGCCTGCATTTAATTAGGCACGTGCATATCATTCCTTTAAGTCAAAATACAAAAACTCGGTGGGCCGGGCCGCAACCGGTAAAGCCCTTTGTTTGTTACTTTGACCTACGGTATCCGGACCGCAAACCGGACGGATTCCCTATACCAAACAGTCAGCGGGCTAGTTGGGAACGCTGATTGGGGAGAATCCCTTACTGTTGCCGCCTGCGAGTTTCCAGATCTCAACACTCCTGAGACGTAGAATCGCAAATAGGGTATTCCAAGGAGTTGTTTGCCCCTGAGAATTATGCTTTGCCTTCAGCCGAGTATAATTGACGAGGGTTTAACCCACTTCCTCCAAAGCTGGAATGCCCGATGTTGAATTTTGGGCCTTGGGGGGTTGTTAGAGCCCAAATGAGTTTTATAAGCCAACTAGACATTATTTAGATAGATCATGGTCATATCCTAAGTCATCTGGACACAAAAAAAAATCGAAAAAATCTTTTTTGAACAGTGAAAAATTATTTTTTAATTTTTTAATTTTTAATTACTTTTCCTAAGTTTTTTGGGTTAATTTTCCATTAATTAAATGGAAAAAACCCATTCATGGTAAATAAGTCATTCGGACTCAGAATTCAATGATTAACGGCTCTAACATTAAGCCAAAAATCATTCTTGATCAGCCAGCCAGTCAGAACCAACTTTCAGAGCAGCAATCGGACACATAATGCCTTTTTACTCAAAAAAGTCAGTTTTGAGTAAAAAATTTATTTTTAGTAAAAAAATGATTTTTATTAAAAAATGTTTTTTATTAAAAAAATGATTATTTTGGAGAAAACTAAAACTTTCCAAATTAATCCAAATTCAGTAAAATAAAAGGCTAAATGACATCTCATGAAACCCTTATGATGATTGGAGTTATCATAACTCAGCTTCAGTCATCATTAAGAGAGGAATTAATTTATTATCAGTTATCAGACATGTCATCTCCAGCTAAAGATGAGACGGAGAGCTCTCATTGGTCCGGTGATTTGATCGAGGTGAATACTGAAGCTTACACCATCAATAGGCTTCTCAGACCTAACAAAGTAGGTTTCCAGACCTAGCAGGCAGCTTTCCCATGCAGCAGGGTTGGTTTTTTGGTTTTAGGGTTTTAGCACTCTCTCATTTGTTAAATAGAGGCTCTTTTAGCTCTATTGAGGATGGATATTTATGCAAAGAACCTCTGGTGAATTACTATAATGCTTGTTGCTTTTGTAACCGTATAATAAATTTTAAGGCTTTGGAGGCATACATGGTGTGTGAATGTGGATGAATAATTGGTGAATGAGGTGAAATGTTTCAATTTTTGTCTTTTATTGCTTAGGATTGGATAATAGCTCATGCTTTAGAAGGCTTCTATAAGCATGTAAGATTGATCATTTGATGTTACAATTTGAACTTTTATGGTTTTGTTTCTATGAATTAAAGTAGCATCGATTATTCAATTGTATGATATGCTCTTTATATTTTTATTTGTCAAACATACATGATCTAATCCATTGTTTGCAAGTATTGAGTTGAAATTGTGCAAGTCATCTCATTGAAGCGAGTAGGAGTTTGAGCTCAGGTGCATCCTCTCCTCTTGAAGCCAAGGAAACTTCCAAATTTTCAAGATCCAAAAGAATCCAAACCCCATCAAAGTACCACAAGTTTGAGTGTTTCTTTCATATTATTCATCTCTCAATTTTTTATAAAATCTTTATTTCCTTGGGATTAGGGCACGCTTTGGCTAAAGTGAACATTCATTCACTTAGCATTTGCCCTAGTTGGCTGCCCTGTTTATTTTTTGCAGCCTGTTAGGTCTTCTTTTTAAAACCATTCCTTCCCTTAGTTCGCTGTCCATTTTTCCCCACTTCTCACCCTTTTGGACACCCTCTTTTGCCTCCTCTTTCCACTTTTTGCAGTCCCTTTCCATCCTCTTTTTGGGCCATCTTTTGGAATGTACTTTTAGCCTTTTAGGCCTTTTATTTACAGTCTTTCCATCATTTTGTTCACTGTCCACTTGTCCCCATTTTCACCCTTTTGGATAGCCCTCTTTTTCCTCTTTGTTTCCACTTTTTCCAGCCCCTTTACATCCTCTTCTTCAAACATCTTTCGGGCTGTACTTTCAGCCTTTTTTACCCTCATTTGCAGCCCTCTTATCCCTTAGTTTTGAGCCTTCTTTGACTTGCCTTTTGTCCTCTTTTCACTCCCTTTCCCCTTATCTTGCCTTGCCCTTCTCTTTCCTCTTCTCTCCCTTATTCTCGGTAAGTTTGGGTAGTTTTTTTATCTAGTTTGTAGATTTATTTTCAAGTTATTTTTTGTCAACTAATCCTATAACAAGTGTATGTCTAGAGCTCTTAGTTTCAGACAGGTGAAGGAGAGCCCAAAGGCCACAAGCAAGCAAGGAGTGCAAAAAGAACAAAAAGAATCTCTCCCTCTTCTCTCAATCCCCTTATCTACCTGTTATTCCAAGAAGAAAAGAACACATCACCATTGTAAAAAAACTAATAAAAAGGGCTACTAGGAGCAAGTCCCCTTTCTTTTATACTTCCCCTATTTGGGGGAAGGGTGTTGTGTCATTTTTCATGATTTTTTAGTGTAGTTTCCTTTAAGCAATTAGCTTAGTTCTTTGCTTAGTCTTAGTTTCCATTTTTGCTAATTGCTAGTTGTTCCTTAGTATAAACACTAATTTCTAGATTTATTATTTCATTTTGGTATCTTGTTATATAATTGTCAAATCATAAAAAGAACCAAAATCTCTTGAATCTCATCGTAAGGTGGATCAAGAGTGCTCTCTGTCGGAGAGTTTAATCAACCACTTTCATCTTAATTGTTGTGCTTGTTTAATCATTTAATTATTTAAGACTCTTGAACTTGCAAAAACACAAGTCAAGAGCACTCTCTATCGGAGAGCATCCTAAGTTTTCACAATCAATGCATTAGCTGCATATAGATTAGCTAAGTCTCTTGAAACACTGTCATAAGACGGGGTCAAGAGCTCTCTCTGTTGGATAGTCTAATTAATTGTTTTAATAAAATATTCAACACACATACCCCTTTAATTAATTAAATCCCTTCCCTCCTTGCCAGAGTATGCTCTGACCAATCCTAGATCGGAATACCCAGAAATGGCATTGGATCTTTAAACCCTAAAAGAGTAATTTAATAATCCTTAAACACCCTTAACCAATGCATCGACGTTGTCGAGATCCTTCCAAATTCCTTCCTATTAGAGGCACCGGAACCTCCCACTGTCTTAGATTCCTGGCTAGCTGGTCACTTGACAATATCAGCCTGGGATAGTGGGCGGGCCCGACATGTCTTAAATGGAGGAAACTTAGAAGAGTTTCCTAGCTTTGACAAACCTTCATTGACACCCTAATCAAGAGAACTTTTAAAATTCTTAAAATCTACCAAGAGCACTTGCAAAACCTAATATTCACTAGCTTAATTCCTAGGCTTTACTTCACGCATTTATTTGACTCCATAAGGAACTGGTCCTTCGTTATAATTGAGTAATATTCTATCTTGATCAACTGTCTATGGTTTATTTTTGCTGATTATATCTAAATGCTTAAGTTACAAATCTAGAATATTTGCTTATCTTTCAGTCTCTTACTAGCAACATGGATTTCTCTAATTTACGTGTCACATTCATAAACTTAATCATTTATAATCACAAGTAACTCCTAAACAACACCCATCCATATCCAAAACATCTTAAAACTTAACTTAAACATTGAGCCATAGAAAACTCTTTGTTAGGGACTACCCCCCTTGGCTTTGTTAGGAGTTAGCCTAAACGGAGGAGCTAGGAGTAGGTGACAGCACCTAGCCCTGTGCTTTCCCCCAAGTTCACACCTCTCCCACTTTTTCAAGTGAGGATACAGCTTTCAGAAGATTTCTGCTGCTAGTGTGCAATCGACGGACAACAGTGTGCATTTTACTTCATGTTGTGTCATAACACCATAAGTTGCATGACCATTACCTTTTGAGTAATTACGGCCAAATAAAATCAACGCTTAATAAAATGAATTAAAATCTTTTATTTTCTAGGGTGCATCAACAAGACTATGTCTTAGGGTATTGGAATAGTTCATTGTAAGTTAATTCTCCAAGACCATTAAACAAAAAAATTAGGTGTTTATCCAGGTGAGAATGTGAAACCCTTGGTATAATTAGTGTTTCTCAAGATGCTCCTCTTACACGAGAGTTAAGCACGAGGTAGTGCTTGCAATTGTGATTGGGATGACCCCTGGTCACTTTCTGTGAGCACTGGATATATTTCCAGGATTGTATTTGTATCTAGGGGCCTTTGAGGTATTGGTTGGTGCACCCTTGGGGTACCGGTTGTGCTTTCAGGCTTTGAGCTTTGCTACCCTACCCATACGGTCAATACCACCTGCGACTATCCACCTAAGCATTGGTTATATTGAGGTGACCTTAGTTTCCTTACCTAGGTTATCAAGGGGGTATTTACAGAGGTTATTCTATAGGTGTCTTGGCCAAGTAGGGGTCGGATAGCACAGTCACTATATGCGTTGAAGTTGAGGGCTACTATAACTGGTTACGAGCCTCTGCTTGTTGTGTATGGGAGTCTCAAGCATCTCCTAGGCGAGACATGCCTGCTTCATTCGGGAGATCACTTATCCTACCCTTGGTTTGCTTTTTTTTTAGCTTTATATTTTCTTAGGTGTATGTTCTGTGCACGCTAGTCTGCTTAGGGTTGCATAGATAAATTGAGTCTTTTCTTTTAGTTGAGTCATTGTGGATCTGGGTGTGGCTCCCTGTTAACCCAAAAAGATACCCAATTAGCTCTACATGACCTACACCACACAAAGACATCTATATCATAACCCTCATTGATTCCCACACCCTTGTAAAGGCTCAAAAACACCAAAAAGGGCTTAAAAACCCATAAAAGAGCCTAAATAGCTCTCAAAGGGGCTAAAACCTCCAAAAGGGGGCTAAAACCTCCAAGAAGGGGCTAAAACCTCCAAAAGGGGGCTAAAACCTCCAAGAAGGGGCTAAAACTGCTAAAAGGAGCTTAAAAACCCTAAAGGAGCTCAAGAATGGGCGAAAAGGGCCTAAAGTCCAAAAAAGGGGCTAAATCCTTGACGAAGGGCTTAAAACCCTAAAAACTCAGAAAAAAGCTATAAATACAAGGGTGGGGCCACTCTCAAAACATTCCTTCTCTACCTACCATTACTCTGCCCGCATGAGTGCCTTGAGACCCACATCTCTCAAGCCATTCACCCCTCTCCTCTATTTTCTCCCTTGCTCCATTACCCAAAACCCCGTTCCATTGAGAGGTAGCTTCCTGTTAGGGAATGGTGGCCCATTTCTCCAAAGATAGAAGGTTGACCATGAATTTTTGTTGTTAGCTTTTTTTTGTAAGTTGCTTTTACATGTAGGTAGTTTATTGCTAATAGTGTGTTGCAGGTTCTCCCTTTATTACTTTTGTAGGTTTATTTCTCTAACAGTTTGTTGTATGGTTCCCATGGCTCAAATTTAACTCTTCCTTGCAGGTTTCTCTTCCATCCATACAGACCCTACCCTTCCACCCTATAGACAAAAGGTAGTTGTTTCTGCTCGTAGCTAGGGTGAAATCCCTACTACAGATTGGGGACCATACCAAGATGATCCCAAAGGATCCCTGGATGTTTTACAGTTTATTTTCATTTTTTGTTAACCTAGTTTATATTTCTGTTTATTTCTAGTTTAGATCTCTATTTTTGTCATTTACATTTCTAGTTGAGCCCCCTTAAGGTCGACCCGAGCCCGTTCGGCCACAGTACTAGCTACTGTCGGCCATTCCCATCTCCTTTTTTTTTAAATCACTTTCCAGGCTAGATTGCCCCTATCAGGATGAAAAGAGCGAACCAGTCGCTCATTTAGCCCCGAAAGGAGCGACTTCACTCCCAGGATCCCGGTCGCGCTTGTTTTTTAATTTTGGGCAACCCCCTCGCTACATTTGTCCCGAAAAGGGAGACCTGTCTCTTAGGATTTGGTTTTTTGTTGTTCGAACTGTTAGTGCATCCCTGTCGCCACTGTCCAGCAGCCTATTTCTTTCTACAAACAGATTCTATAAGTTGATGATAGATTTGGTTAGGTGTTAATGCATATGAATCTGTTGTAGGACATAGCTCAAATACTGTAACTTAATGTTTAGTTTTTTTACTTAAATAATTGGAAATTAACCTCTTGTCGAAGCCCTTCCTCCTCTACCTAGTCATCACCCTCCGGGGTATTCTAGGATAAGACGAAGGGTCAAGCTCATATAGTATTAAGCACTTATACTTGTTATTGCTTAAGACCACTAAAAATGGGTGACTTGTAAGGTAAAGGGGGTGGTAGGCCCAGGGGGCCTCACGGCATTCGCGTCCTCCTTGTTGACCGACCTTGCACTCGAAGAGTGACCTGAGGATCTATGGGTGGGCTTAGTCCCACTATGTTAAGAGCCCAGCACTCTTTCTTGGTCAAAGAGGAATACAGGCATAAGGTAGTAACCTAGAAGGTTTGCAATAGTTTAGGTTCATTATTTGCATGTTTAAATTTTTCTGTTTCAAAAGTTCACTGGTTTCATAATAGGTTGCCCATGTTGTAATCTCTGTAACAAACCAGAAACGTCTTTGAAGTATCCATAAACCATAATTGTAGTCACCAAACTAATAACATAAAATAATTTAACAATGAACAATATTTCATACACGAAGAATGCACACAACCATACCAATTAAGCCAACCAAACTCAGTTCATGATGCTAATCCAACCATTAAAATCAATCAATTTACATTAATTCAAAATCTTGCAGTTTTTTAGGACATATGTCCCCGACTTCCTTAACCATGGGAAGTACTTGGGCTCAGCCCTGAAACTCATTGTGAGGAGTACCACGGGAACCCAAAAGTAGTTGGCCACTGAGAGGAATTGCAAAGTGAAATGGGAAATGACCCCTACCGATTGACTAGATCTCCTGTGAGGAAAAATCCAAGCGTTGTCTCCTAGAAGTCTTGGAGGCCGAGTGACCACCTAAAAGCCAATAAGAAGCTATTGAAACCGGGGTCCAAAATATCATTACCAAATTACACCATTTGATCTACCAACCAGATACAATTGATCCCCCATGCTATTCTTCACTCCTAAGAGGCGATCCACCATAGTTTGGGTCCTTGAACTAACATCATCGAGACCATTCTCAACGACCCTCTACATCGTCAGAAGGCCACACAGGCTCTAACTCAAAATCATATCAATCTGAGCTAGACTTTCGCACGGCACCATCTAGCCCCATGGCTAATGTAAACCTGGATCCATTTTCCAAAATGGTGGTTGCTAGTGAACCCATGTCCATACCTCAAGTCACCACCAAAAACCTTGCAATTGGTCCTAATACTACCATGCAAACTATCCTAACTCAGCTGCGTCCACCTATACCTACCATTCAAACTGTCCCACCTATCATATCTAGGGGCAGTGGCCCTTCTGCTCACACCATCCCACATGCCATACCTAGGGGAAGTGGCCCATCCATAACTATGCCACAAGTACCCCCAGTCACGCAGGGACATCATGTTCCTACAAACCCCACTACCATTGTCTATCCTTCCCATATTAACCTTGGGTCAAATGTCCCTTTCATGGCACACCTCAACTTTCTTGACTTGGCTAAGTTAACCAATGACCCTATCTGTCATCAATCCTTTTGGCCTCCCATGCCAACCAATCTCCCCTCATACATACCTAAGTTTGAAGGGAAGGAAAGGGAGTGCCCCGAAAACCATATAATGACATTTCATCTATGGTGCTCATCAAACAGCATCGTAAATGACTCAATCAGACTTAGACTTTTCCAATGCACCCTCACAGGTGTTGCATCCAAGTGGTACGTTGAAATACCACAAGCCAAGTACCCAAACTTCAACTCCTTGGCCTTTATGTTCCTACAGTATTTCCAGCTCCCCGTCAGATATGATGAAGGGGTGGAAATCTTGCTATCTTCCCGCCAAAACATTGTGACCCACATAACCGACCACATACATGAGTCACAGCGACATTGCAGCTTGTGCAAGATCAATCTTGATGACAGGATCTTCCTTGACCAGTTCTTAAAAACATTGCTTCCACCCATAGCCAAGGACGTTGCATCCGAACGTCCCCAAACAGAGGAAGAGGCAATCTTGAAGGCCCAACAGTTTGACCTCATTTATGCACATTTTGGATACGTCTATACCATCATTCCAGATGCTCCCCATGCAGGCACCTCCTACTGGGATGCATCGGGGCCATCCCATGCTATAGATGGCATCATAGGCTCTGTCTCTCATCAATCACAGCACCACCCAGCACCACCTACGATGCCACTGCAACCAAGCAACAACCCTAGTGTTTCCTACCCAAACCAAGCTCCTGATTATTCAAGAATGATGTCTCAATCCAGAACTACAACCTCCTATGCACAACCTGTGCCACAGCAATAGGCCCATGCACTTACTTGGCTGGCACAACAATATTCGAGATATATGCCCCAATTTGTGGCACCCCTGTCCCCCCAAGTATACTATGCACCACCAGTGCAAGCCGCTCAAGCTCCCATCCCAGCTCCGCTAGCACCTTTGGGACAAGTTTTCACACAGCAAAACCTGTCCCAACTAACCATCCCCCAACAACCAACAAGGGAAAGCTAGAAACAATCGAAGTAGGAACCAAGGAAACAACCAACCACAAGGAGGTAGTCAACAACCAAATCCTCCCAACAACGCTGGGGAATACTGGCCAACCCAAAATCCCCAGCAACCGAACCCACCTAGACGCAATGCTCCGTTACACAAAAATCAACCATGCAAACTATGTGAAGTATACGGGAACTATACACATGAATTCCCCTTCATAGGTCATGCTAAGCAGGCCATTCAAAATGAAGTTCAACATTCTACCAAAACGGCAGCCCCAGCTCAACCCAACGCGGCACCATAAGGCCCTCCACCTATGGTGCTCCAAAACCCATTACCAGTCTAAGGACTGGTAGCAACCGCACCTACTCACCAGCCCAATCCCGTCGCCCCTGCTACACCTCCGCCAACAGAAACATGTGTTCACCACCTGCTATCCCTAACAACCGAAGAGGTCAATTTACAGACAATGAGAAATCAGTATGGATCCAACACCGAACCCACAGAACCATCAATGGAATCCACGTCCAAAACAACCAATACACCTCTTCACTTTCCCACTTTTCCCCCATGCCCCCCCATATGATGGGTTTCCGACAATGCCATGGCTAGAGTTGTTGTGAGTTACAACATCATTAATGAATTCACCCAAACACCTATGCCCATGTCTGCTCTTGAGGTACTTAAAACTTTCCCAACACAGCAGAAGGCCTTACTAGTATCCCTCAATGTTGTAGACTCCTCTGACTACAAGTTGATCACATTCGACACAGATAACGAAGAACCTTGGATGCCCTCAACTATTGCCTTCCAAATTTCGGTATCCATTCAAAATTCGGTCATACACCGATGCATCATCAACGAGGGGGAATCCACATGTGTTATGTCAACATTAGTCTAGCATAAACTTGGGTGCCCAATTCTACAACCATCCACCACTACTCTACAGACTTATGATGGCCATCCCACTAAATCCCAAGGTATCCTTCCACACGTCCCCATAACATTAGCCAGGAAAACAGTCCTAGTTGACATAGAGGTGGTCAACGCACAGTTTGACTATGACCTACTCTTGGGATGAAGCTACATGTACGTTGTTAGCACTAAATTTATTTTTGTCGGAAATGGTCTTATTGCCTTATAAATTTTAATTTTTCATGGGTGACTGGTTGGTTTCCAAAGTTTTCTCATTAAGCTATTTCCAAGTTGGCAAAGAAAACAAGTTAAAAGGCATTTTAGGTAAAAAGAGAAATAAGTTTTTCACAAGTGGGGCAAAAAGTTTTATTCACTTTTGAATGAAATTTATAAAATGGGTTTTATAAACCAATTATTGGATTTATATTCAAGCTTATATAATATTGGATATTAAAGAATTTACTATGTCCTAGCCAAAAAAGGGGCCTCATATTCACCAAACCAAGTCCTCCATGAAGGTTCAAGCGCTAAGCTTTCACAAGATCTATTACCTTCTTTGTTCCTTAAGGTATAATCAAACCACTAGCACATATAATAATCCAACGGTTCAAACAAAAAGTGAAATTTCATCAACGGTCCCATCCTATTCTGGAGTGCGAAATTGTGAGATAATTAAAAGGGAAGAGTGGTAGCGGAATTTTAAACCACTTTCCACGTGGTAACTTTTGAGTTTCGTTGAGGAAAGCGGTAAAGAAAAAACAACTTGCTTAGGGTCCCGGAATGAGTCGGTGTATAAAAATTGAGTTGACTTCGGTAAATTCATTTTCATATGCATTCGTTTACGGTGAATGAGCACATTGGATAAGTTGTTTCATGATACAACTGGTAGCATTGCACCAGAAAGAGTTGTTGGTTATCAACATGCAAATAAGGAGGTAGATATTTTGTGTAACAATCAGTTGGTTGTCTCAAAGTCTCATGGTGTTCAAATGGAAAAAACTTGAAGGGGAAAATGGCGGAGATAAAGAGTCTGATCAAGGAGCTGGAAATTGATCTTAGTAGAGCAAGAAAAGGGAAGCCACCACTCAACAATGCAGAAGGAAATACCCAAAACAACATTATCCCAGAAGTGTTGGAGAAATATATATAGTGAGAACATTCATGAAGGTATTGGTATGTGTTTAAAGGCTTACAAACAGAATTTACAATGGAGAGTGTGCCAAAGCTTGGGATTATTCAAGTGTCTGGAGGAACTATTAACAAATATGGCTACCTTGGTCAGTAAATTCGTGGGAGTTATCTTACAATAGATTATCTTACAAGGATATATTCTATATGTTCTTTTTTTATGAATTGCAGTTAAACAATTCAAGGTTTAGAAGCAACAGAGCATATTTTTTTCTGAAAATGACTGTTTTAGTCATTTTATTCAAAGAACTGTTTCCAGTAAAAAAAGAATAATTTTCAAAACTTGAAAGAGTTTTTTCATAATACCATTATTATATACAATAACCTCTGTTAGTTTTTACCCAAGTGCTAAATATTGAGAGAATTGAAGTCATCTTCAGAGGGAAAATGTTCAGATTTCAAAATGATTGTTCTAGTCATCAAATGAAAAGAATTGTTTACATCAAATGAAGATGAATTTTGAGAAACTGAGAGAGGATGTTATTCAAAACATTCCTATCCACAATAACCTCTTTCATTTTTCACACAGGTGTTACTTTTTAGGAGAAACAAAGTCATTTTACAGGCCATTTTTCATGTTTTCCAAAGGACTATTTCAGCCATCCAATTCAAAGAATTGTTTCAAACAACTGGAATTTAATTTTACAAAAATTAGAGAGGTTTGTATTCCTAACAGGCCTAGAGTCAAAATCCTCCTTCATTTTTTACACAGTAATAACAGGTTGGGAGAATTTAAAAGATCTTCACAAGTTAGTTTTCTAGAAATCTACAATTTTATTGTCTGAGTCATCAATTTCAAAGGAAGATTCTGAGGAGTTGGGAATGATTTTGGAGAAAAGAAGACATGGGTTTTTTCATGAACATGGTAAAATAGAAACACCACCTTCAGTTTTCACACAAATGTCACCATGAGAGATATGCAGGAGGTACTTTGAAACTTATTGTTCAGCAGTCCGCATCCTAAAATGAAGGGAATTTGTTGTAACTGTTTTTATTTTTAGAAATCAGTTAGGTTTCGAGTTCAGGGTTAGGTAGAAGTTATTTTGATATAAATTCAAATTTAATTGATAGTTTTAGGATGATTTTCAAGATCAGAGAGGCTCTACATTGTAATGGATTCAAGTTTGCAGTAGATGAATGAAATTTGCAGAGGAGGAATGTAAAACATTTTTCATGGCAGAGATTCTTGTGCCATCTTTTTCTCCAGTAAGTAATTTCTTTATGTGACTATTTATCCTATTTCCCACTCCATTTTGTATTTGCTTTCATGCTTGATAATTAGTGTTTATGGGATAGAATTCATCTTACATGCTTTAGGTCCATTGTTCAAGCATTTTCAAAACATTTTCTTCTAAAGTCTTGCAAAATTCACCCTAGTTAACTGCTCTATTTGATGGGATGTCTCCCTTTGTCTACTAATCAACCTACTAATACCTCAATACCAAGGAAATGGTGCCTACCTTGCCTCTGTTCATAAATATTCAAAACCCTACCTCTTGCAACCTATTTCAGATCTAATTGTTGACTCCATGTTACGAAGAGAAATTCCTATGGCTTTGGGTACCACAACAGACAGCTTGACTCCAGAAATCAATCTTTTCCAATATGCAATAGAAAGTAAATGTATAACACTAAAGGATCAAACCTCGTACCTTATTTCGAATGGTTGAATTAGATCCCCGTTGAGCTTTCCAACTTCAGCTTGAATTGATAAATTACTTCCTCAACAACAAGTAAACAATACAAGCATACTATATATCATGGTGTTATATCTATTCTAGCATATATAATCAACAATGTATAAGCATTTGAAATAATCCCATGGATAAAATATTCATTCAAACACACATTATTGGACAGGAAAAGATATTTCTATTAATATAAATCAGAGATTACAATAGATACAACCTCTGACGGCACGTCTACGAACCGAAGAAACTAAATCCCCCACTTGGGCCTCCACCACCTCAATCCTCCATCTCTCGATAGCAAGCTCACAAGCAAAAGGAAAGCTTGGGAATAAAACACTAGTCCTCTAAGGGACAAAGGGATGCAGACTCAAGCATAAGTTCTGTCAACAATGGACTATAGTTTCTTTGCTCTCAATTCTCTCATATGCCTTCAATGTACCATAGAGTTCCTTATATAGCTTTTCAAAAGGGTAATGAAAGGTCGAATCCAAGGGATCTCAAGGCATAGGGAAGGCCAGGAGTCAAGTGAGTCGGATCCATGTCAAGGAAAAATCCAAAAGGATTTGGATTTTGTACACATCCCGATGTACACGGTTTTAGTGGTCAAACCCGCGTATATACACGATTAAGGGATTAAAAGTCGCATATAGAATTTTTCACATGTTTTTAGGGATGATCAAGTAAACATCAAAGGACAAAAAATGGTCCATGGGGTCTAAGGAGTCTGCAGCGAGACAGGGGAAGGCCATACAAAGTGTGATTCACCTGGAGTGGTAAAATCAGCTATAACACTCCATTGCCCAATGGTCTCCTCCATGACTGTCCTACAAATTCTTTTAAAACAAACTTGTCCTATTTGTCCCATCTGAAATCTGACCTTTTGATTGTCTTTGATTGAATATCATGAGTATAAAAAATTTGTAAATAGTGAGATATCCCTCTCTGACTGTATTAGGTCAGAAATACATTCTAAAGTGGTTTTTGTTGTTACGTCAAGATCTACCTTTCATAACCTGGGTACATTCTAAGTGCTAACAAATTGGCGCCGTTGCCAGGGATGAAGGTTCAAATCTTCCCTGGGTATGAATGACATAGTTTCAGATTTGATTGTTGATGGTGAAAAATAGTCAGATATCAGCAAGGTTGTGCATATTTCACCTGGTGACTCCATCTTCGAAGAATCCAATTTTTATAATTCCTATAGCGACTCCATTGTCTAAAGATTACAAAGTTTGAAGAGTTGATTCAGTTTATTCATTTGTCGAGATGAGTTCTTTGTCTGAAATGTATGCAACTATGAATCATGCTCACATTCCTAGTTTTCCAAATCAAATACCTAAAGTAGATTGGCAAACATGTCTTCCAAAGTTTAAAGATCAAAAGAATGATGATGATGCCCTTCATTTGGTTAGATTTCATATGCATATACATAAGCTGGGAGTTAAATTGCATGAGGATTCTTTAATGAAAATGTTCATGGCTACTTTAGAAGGTGATGCAAGGTCATGGTATGAAGGGTTACCATCAAAAACTTTGTTTTCCCTTACTGATTTTCATACAGTATTTCATGAACATCACAAAAACCAATACCCCTCCTTATTGATGGTTCAAGATTGATGTACGCATGTTAAAGGTTTCATTGGATATTTGGAAAACATGTATAGTGATGATGAGTTAATGGATGAAGAGATTTTAGAAATTTTGTATGAGAAACCATTTCAAAAAAAAGAAATACAAATTAGTTGTTTTCACATTCAAGAAAAATATCAGCAATTAATAATTTCTTCCTCGACTGAAAGAGACATGAAACAAAACTTTGATTCAACCAGCTACATTTCTTTTCCTGAAGTATATGATAATTTGCAGCAGTCTTGTCAATATTTGTGTGACCAAGAAGGAAGTTGGGATGGTCAATCAAACCCTTCTTCATATTATTCAACTTCCAAAGTTTTGTTTCAAGATGAGGCTGCTTATTCCCAATCAGAAAATTCCTTGATACAGCACCAATTTCCTCTAAGTTCTAATGCTTATGTAGGTGATTACATAAAGAATTCTGATTTTGGAAATTCCTAGTATTACAGTTCATCCACATATTTATTTTCTGAAAATGCAATTAAAGAGAAATAAGACCTTGGATTAGAATTGGAAAAAAGATATGAGCATGAAGATGATCAGCCTAGTGATGTGAAAGAAGAGGGTTCTACTCTTGATGGTTTTTCTAAATATTGCGGTCAGCTTGTTAAAAATTATGTTAGTGATGGTTTTAAAGAAAATTTTAGTCTACTTAAATATAATGAAAAGGAAGAGCAATCATGCCATCAATCTCAGTATGTTAAAGAACCAATAGTGTGCAATAAACAAAGGGATAACAAAGAAGGAGATGAGGACTCTCAATGGGATGTTTCTTTGAATCTTTCCAAATCAGAAACGTTTTGTCAAGAAGATATCTTTATGATTAATCTTGTTGAAGAAAAAAATGATATTCCTCTTGAAGTGTTTGAGAAGAATGGATTTGTAAATTTAGAAATATTAAGAATCTTTCCAAATCAGAAATGTTTTGTCAAGAAGATATCTTTATGATTAATCTTGTTGAAGAAAAAAATGATATTCCTCTTGAAGTGCTTGAGAAGAATGGATTTGTAAATTTAGAAATATTAAATGAGTTTGTTGATATATCATTTAAAACAATCATGAGAATTCCTTTCAAAGCTCTTTTAAAGATTGGTTTGATAGTATGCAAGAGGAGTTACTTTTTGGACAGCCTTGTCATGACAAACAGGTGATCGAGTATTTTGAAATTTGTCATGATTTTTATGATCCAGTAGCAGAGTACATGGATAAATTTTTCAGATGGATTAGTTGGTTATATGTTTGCAGCAACACAAATTTTTCATCATAACCTATTGCTATTTTGTTCTTATGTTCTAATTTCAATCAAGCATGAGGAAGAAATGGAATTATTGGATAAATTGCTTGATTGGATTCATTGGAAGTTGGATTTTGCTTGATTGGGAATTTGTGCTTCGTTAAGTAGGATAGGTAGGCATGAATAAGCTTGACATGGCGAGCATTTCTTTCAGCAGTTTTCAGTTTGGTTTCAATTTCAAATGCAATTCAGTTACAGGTTACAGGTTGACAGAGTGGGATTTGTTTGCAAAATGGTTTCAGTTGATGGTTCAGTTCAGAACAGGTTGAATATTTCAGAGAAAAATTAAGAGAAACCCAATGGATTTGGAACCTGGTCTATGGGGTTCTTTGCTACCTCGCAAGGAGGATAGCATCCCTAGTTGGAACCAGTTGTTAGCACTAAATTTATTTTTGTCAGAATTGGTCTTATTGCCTTAAAAATTTTAAGTTTTCATGGGTGATTGAGTTGGTTTCCAAAGTTTTCTCATTAAGTTGTTTCCAAGTTAGCAAAGAAAAGAAGTTAAAAGGCATTTTAGGTAAAAAGAGAAATAATTTTTTCACAAGTGGGGCAAAAAGTTTTATTCACTTATGAATGAAATTTATAAAATGGGTTTTATAAACCAATTATTGGATTTATATTCAGGCTTATATAATTTTGGATATTAAATAATTTACTTTGCCCAAGCCAAAAAAGGGGCCTCATATTCACCAAACCAAGTCATCCATGAAGGTTCAAGCGCTAAGCTTTCATAAGATCTATTAGCTTCTTTGTTCATTAAGGTATAATCAAACCACTAGCACATAGAATAATCCAATGGTTTAAACAAAAACTGAACTTTCATCAACGGTCCCATTCTATTCCGGAGTGTGAAATTGTGAGATAATTAAAAGGGAAGAGTGGTAGTGGAATTTTAAACCTCTTTCCACGTGGTAACTTTTGGTGAGTTCTGCTGAGGAAAGCGGTAAAGAAAAAAACAACTTGCTTAGGGTCTCGGAATGAGTCGGTGTATAAAAAATGAGTTGACTTCGGTAAATTCATTTTCATTTGCATTCATTTATGGTGAATGAGCACATTGGATAAGTTGTTTCATGATACAACTGGTAGCATTCCGCCAGAAAGAGATGTTGGTTATCAATGTACAAATAAGGAGGTATCGATTTTGTGTAACAATCAGCGAGCTGTCTCAAAGTCTCATGCTGTTCAAATGGAAAAAACTTGAAGGGGAAAATGACAGAGATAAAGACTCTGATCAGGGAGCTGAAAATTGATCTTAGTAGAGCAAGAAAAGGGAAGCCACCACTCAACAATGCAAAAGGGAATCCCAAAAAAGAACATCAGCCCAGAAGTGTTGGAGAAATATATATAGTGATAACATTCGTGAAGGTATTTCCATGTGTTTAAAGTCTTACAAACAGAATTTAAAATGGAGAGTGTGCCAAAGCTTGGGATTATTCTAGTGTTTGGAGGCACTATTAAAAAATATGGCTACCTTGATCAATCCATTCATGGGAGTGCTATTAAAATATATTATCTTACAAGGATAGATTCTATATTTTCTTTGTTTATGAATTACAGTTAAACAATTCAAGGTTTAGAAGCAACAAAGCATATTTTTTCTGAAAATGACTGTCTTAGTCATTTTATTCAAAGAATTGTTTCTGGAAAACAAAGAATAATTTTCAAAACATGAAAGAGGTTTTTAATAATAACATTATGATATAAAATAACCTCTCTCAGTTCTTACCCAGATGCTAAATATTGAGAGAATTAAAGTCATCTTCACAAGGAAAATGTTTAGATTTCAAAATGATTGTTCTAGTCATCAAATGCAAAGAATTATTTACATCAAATTAAGATTAATTTTGAGAAAATGAGAAAGGATTTTCTTCACAACATTCCTATATAGAATGATCTCTTTCATTTTTCACACAGGTGTTATGGTTTAGGAGAAACAAAGTCAATTTACAAGCCATTTTTCATGTTTTCCAAAGGACTATTTCAGCCATCCAATTCAAAGAACTGTTTCAGACAAATGGAATTTAATTTTATAAAAATGAGAGAGGTTCGTATTCCTAATAGACCTATAGTCAAAAACCTCCTTCAATTTTTACACAGTAATCACAGTTTGCGAGAATTTAAAAGATCTTCACAAGTTATTTTTTCGGAAATCTACAATTTTATTATCTGAGTCATCCGTTTCAAAGGAATATTATAAGGAGTTGGAAATGATTTTGGAGAAAATAAGACATGGGTTTTTCCAGGAACATGACAAAATAAAAAAACCTCCTTCTTATTTCACAGTAATGTGACCATGAGAGATATGCAGGAGGGACTTTGAAACTTATTGTTCAGCAGTCCACATCCTAAAATGAAGCGAATTTGTTGTAACTGTTTTTATTTTTAGAAACCAGTTAGGTTTCAAATTCAGGGTTAGGTAGAAGTTATTTTGATGTAAATTCAAATATAATTGATATTTTTAGGGGTATTTTCAAGAGCAGAGAGGCTCTACATTATAATGGCTTCAATTTTTCAGTAGATGAATGAAATTTGGAGATGAGGAATGTAAAACCTTTTTCATGGTAGAGATTCATGTGCCATCTTTTTCTTCAGTAAGTAATTTATTTATGTGACTGTTTATCCTATTTCCCACTCCATTTTGTATTTGCTTTCATGCTTGAGCATTAGTTTTATGGGCTAGAATTCATCTTACATGCTCTAGGTCCATTGTTCAAGCATTTTCAAAACCTTTTCTTCTAAAGTCTTGCAAAATTCACCCTAGTTAGGTGCTCTATTTGATGGGATGTCTCCCTTTGTATACTAATCAACCTGCTATTACCTCAAGACCGAGGATATGGTGCCTACCTTACCTCTATTCATAAACCTTCAAAACCCTACCTCCTGCAACTTATTTCAAATCTGATTGTTGACTCCATTGCCCAATGGTCTCCTCCATGACTGTCCTACCCAGTATTTTAAAACAAACTTGTCCTATTTGTCCCATCAGAAATCTAACCTTTTGATTGTATTTGATTGAATATCATGAGTATAAAAACTTTGTAAATATTGAGAGATCCCTCTCTGACTGTACTAGGTCATAAATGCATTCTAAAGTGGTTTTTGTTATTACCTCGGGATCTACCTTTCACAACCTGGGTACATTCTGAGTGCTAACATATGCCATGAGAGCCATGGCATCCACCATATTTCATCTCATGATGTTCCCTCATGACGGGAAAATCGTGACGGATGAACAATTAACGTACTTACCACGATCCGCAAGGGATAAAAGCACCAGCTAACATTATACCTACGGTCAACACTATCGTCCACGACATACCTGCCTCCCCATTATTGAATGTGGCCCCTGGATATTTTTCCAACACCCCCATGATGGCATCATTCCCCTTTGTAGTAGGGATTTCACTCCAGCTATAGGCAAGAATAGCTCCCTTCCATCTATAGGATGGAAGGGTAGGGTTCTTGTTGGTTGAAAGAGAACCTGCAAAACAATGTTAGAACTAAGCTATGAAACCCTGCATGAAATGGTTAGAAAACAAATTATGGCTACAAGAAATTAAAGGGAGAACCTATAGCAAACCATTAGAGAAGAGACTTGTAAATAAAGCAATCTAGTAAACTAAAATAACAATGAAAAACTAAAGTTTATACCTTCTGTTTGGGAGGAAATGGGCCACCATGCCCTAGCTTGGGGAAGTACCTCTCCCTATGGGATGGAAGCTTGGCTTGTGGAGCAATGGAGAAGAGGGAGGGTGAATGGATTGAGACGCAAAGGGTCTCAAGGCACTCACATGGGAAGCATAACGATAGGGAGAGAAGGAGTGTTTTGAGAGTGATCCCCACCCGTCTATTTATAGCTTTCTTCTAGAGATTTAGGGTTTTAAGCCCCTAGTTAGGGCTTTAGCCCCTTTCACCCAATTCTTAGCTCCTTTGGGGGTTTTAAGCTCCTTTGAGGGGTTTTAGCCCCTTTTTGGAGGTTTTAGGCCCTATGAGAGCTATTTTGACTCTTTTTAGGGGTTTTTAAGCCCTTTTTCATGTTTTTGAGCCTTAACAAGGGTGTGGGGGAAAATGAGGGTCGTACATAGATGTCTTTGGGTGGTGTAGGTCATGTAGAGTTCACTGGGGGATTTTTTGGGTTAACAAATTGCCCCCTGATGTGTGAGGGAAGGAGCTCATCCTATGGCCTACGAACATCATAGGATTTTCTGGGGAGAGGTGGTGCTTCTTGGGCTGGGGCATGGCGGATTTTGGTTTTTGTATTAATATGGTTCCCATTAATGGGTGAGATACAAATAATGTGTGACATGTATGTGGATGAGGCGGGCATCCCCATGCTCGTAACGATGTCAAAATATTAATGTGATCTAAGCTCTATAATGCAAGAGCCGATCATGTACAACTGATGATACATAGCGGTTTCCTCAAGAAGAGGTTGAATACAATACTAATCTGAAGAACTGCTACATTGGACCCATACCATTCTCATGGAATGTTATATCTTCATGACTGACGATGTGCTAGATCTAGAAAGGTACATAGTTGTAGGGACCCACTAATGGAGATTCAGAGTCTCTGTGGTACAAATATGTTGCATCAATCATAAATCTATATAGAAGCACTGTTGGGGCTTCTGAACACTGTCTCCAACACAACCTAGAAATCACAAGGGACGTGAACCTGTTGGAGTCCCTCAAATAGACTCATCAATTTGGTAGATTCGGGTGACATCCAGGGTCTTCGACCAGATACTGTATGGACCAATACCCTGTATGAATATTAATGGTGCGATGATGTAGATGGAGTCGAGCACGTGAGAAACAACCATCCCGAGAGGCACTAAGGGCTCCTCTCAAGTGGTCCAAGGAACTCATCAATGAGGTTAATGAAACCAGGATACAAGAACCTCTGGGTCTATCCTATGGAATATGTGTGTTGTCGTCGACAGAGGGAGACCTGCAACTGGACAATGCAATGGTGTTTCCTTGAACAAAAGCGTGAGGGACATAACCGAAAGATGTGAGGAAATCTGAGGACTGGCCCACTGAATGGGGGGGGAGGGGGAGGCATTGAATATGGGGCAGGAAATCACGGGGGACTCAAACTTCCTTTGTTCAGAGTATGATGGCAGGGCAGACCAAGCAGCAAATGAAACTGACTCATGGGAAAGGGATCATAGTTGTAATATAGGAAATGTGACTACAGATGGGAAATACTTAGGGGAGGCAGACATTTTTGGTATTTATGGGATCCAAGGAAGACACATCATAGAGTAATCTGAACAAAGGTGACCCAAAGTTGGAATGCTATCGAACTGTTATATGTGGGGTGGCGTCTAAAGACACTATTATGGTACGATCTCATGATTTTTGGTGAGCCCGAGAAACTAAATGATCGATGGTGATTTCACTTTTTAGAGAGTTTGAAAGCATGAAGAAGACTCCAATGGGGTCTCTTTTTCATTGATAGTCTCCCATGCCTGAAAAAGGTTAAAAGTGTACATAGGAGAGCCTGCCCATACTTTAGGGGATGAGATACTTCTTTACCATTGGTAGTCCAATCATGCCAGAAAAGGTTAAACCTGTAGTGACTGGATGGTCATTCAGATACTTTTACGAGCATGAACAAGACCAAGCTTGCTCGGTGATATTTTCTTGATGAGAAGGCTGGAAAAGAGCTTAACAACAACCCATGGTGACATTTTTCGTAATGTTCAGCCCCTCTGCTCAAGAAAGCATAAAAGGGTGCAGAGGGGAATGGCCTTGGCTTGAATGTGCCAATGTGGTCCTTTTCAGGTGGCAGTCTACATGGTTCACAAAAGGAGATAAATGAGATGATGTAGATGCCCTTTCCTATACTTTAATGAGTGGGAAAGGAAGCAGCGGCTCTCAGTAATCTTTTCATTCTTTTAGGAGTTAGAAAAGAGCTTAAAAGAAACTCTAGTATGGTCAACCGATCCAGGGGGAACTGAAGGTGCCCTTATGTCAAGACAGTGGACAATGGTCCAAAGGTCATCCATGCAGTATGGATGGAGCAGGTGGCTCTTAAAAATACCAATACATGCACAGGATAGATCGGGGCTGAGGCACGTGAGTCAATGTAGCAGTGGCATGCAAACCAAGGTGGCTCTCAGACAGAGGTCGAGAGAGTCGTGTGTGAGTTGTGGTCGATGGACTTGACTACATATGATGTGAGTGAAAGTCCAAAGGTAGTTATATGCCAAATGCATGCAAAAGAAATGATCCATCCTCCAGGTGGTGGTCCGAAGGCCCGCATAAGGTGCGATGGAAGGATTTGACAATTATATGTTGAAATAAAATGATGTGCCTTCCGGGGAGATGGTCAGGATTCTCGCAAGTTGAGGTGTACCATGAAAGGGAGGTTTGACCCAAGGTTTATGTGTGATGGACCAGCAATGGTGGTGGGGTTT
This sequence comes from Pseudotsuga menziesii, assembly GCA_001517045.1. NCBI lineage: Eukaryota > Viridiplantae > Streptophyta > Pinopsida > Pinales > Pinaceae > Pseudotsuga > Pseudotsuga menziesii. Next base: position 147,403 of record LPNX010459020.1, on the reverse strand, counting down.
GTATGAACATGATGTACCTACATGAATGGGGGTACTTGTGGCACAGTTGTAGACATGCCATTGCCACCAGGTATGGTAAGCAAAATAGCATGAGTGGAAGGGCCACTTCCCCCATGTATGACAGAAGGGACAGTGTAGATGGAAGGGTCACTACCCCCAGGAATTCCAAGCGGGACAATGTGAGTGGACGGGCCACTACCCCCAGTCATGACAGGTGGGACAATTTGACTGGTAAGTATGGGTGGTGGTATCTGACTTATGACAGTCTACAAGACAGTGCTAGGACCGGGGGTGTTGGTGGTGGTGTGGGGTATGGACGTGGGTCCACTATCGATCACCAAGCTGAAAAATAGATCCAGGTTTGCACCAGCCATGGGGCTAGATGGTGCGGTGTGTAAATCTGGCTCAGATTATAGGTTGTGTGGCCTTCTAATGGGGTAGAGGGTCACTGAAAATGGTATTGACGGTGTTGGTTCAATGACCCAAAATTTGGTGGATCACCTCTTAGGCGTGAGGAAGAGCGTGGGGATCAATTGTGTCTGGTTGGTAGATCAGGTGGTGAAATTAGGTAGTGATATTCTAGACCCTGGATTTAGTGGCTTCCTATTGGATTTCAGGTGGTCAATCAGCCACCAAGACTGCCAGGAGACAGCACTTGGATTTTTCCTCAAGGGAGTGCTAGTCAATCGGTAGGGGTCGTTTCCTATTTCGCTTGGCAATTCCTCTTAGCGGCCAGCTACATTGGGGTTCCCATGGTACTCCTCACAATGAATTTCAAGGATGAGCCCAAGTACCTCCCACGGTTAAGGAAATCAGGGACTTATGTCCTCAAAGACTGCAAGTGTTTGGATTAGTGTAAATTAATAAATTTTAATGGCTATCTCAGCGTCATGAACTGAGTTTGGTTGTTTTATTTGGTATGGTTATGTGCATGTCCATTGTATTTCTGTTACACTCAGTGGCTGCTTGTATGGTTTATGAATATTTCGTAGAGATTTTCTGGTTTATTGTAGAACTTATAACATGGGTAAGTTGTTATGAAACCAGTAAATTGTGAACAGAAAATTTAAAACATGCCATACATGAATCTGAACTATGGTATACTTACTAGGTGATTGCCTTACACCTGTATTCCTCTTCGGGAAAGAAAGAGTTTTGGGCTCTCAACACAATGGGACTAAGCCCATCCGTATATCCTCAGGTCACTCTCTGAGTGCAAGGTCAGTCAACAAGGAGGACGTGAACGTCGTGAGGCCCCCTGGGCCTACCACCCCCTCTACCTTCCAAGTCACCCATTTTTAGTGGTCTCAAAAAATCACAAGTGATGTTCCTATTACTATATGAGCTTCACCCTTCATCTTATCCTAGAATACCCTGAAGGGTGATGACTGGGTAGAGGAGTAAGGGCTAGGAAAGGTGTTAATTTCCAATTAAGGACTGAAATTTAACCTACAGTAATTTTATTCAAGCCTTAAATAGATTCATTATACTAGTTAAATTTATCATTGATTTACACAGATTGTATGAAACTGAAAACAGACTACTGGACAAAGGCGGCTGAACCGCACTAACAGTCCAAACAGCTTAAAAAACCAAATCTAAGAGATAGATCGCCCTTTTCGGGGAAAATGTAGCGAGGGGATCGCTAAATTTTCCCAAAATCAGGCGAGGGGGTCACTCAAAAACTAAAAACAGGAGCGATTAGGCTCTTGGGAATGAAGTCACACTTTTTGGGCCCAAATGAGCGACTAGGTTGCACCTTTAGGGTCTAGATCCGTGCTTGGGCCGAAAAAAAAATTCATAGGTCACACTTTTTGGGCCTAAATAGGTGACTGGGTCGCTCTTTTCAGCCCGATATGAGCGATCTAGCCTAGAAACTGAAAAAAAATTAAAACCTAAGTTGGGAACAGCCGACAGTAACTTGTGTTGTGGCCAAACAAGCTCGGTTTGGCCTTAAGGAGGATCGTCTGTGAACTAAAATGCATAAAAACACAGATCTAAACTAGATTTAAGAGAAATTGAAACTAGGTTAATAAAACAGAAATGAAAACAGAAACTTGAAAACAAAATCCACGGATCCTGTGGGATTGCCCTGGTATGGTCACCAGTTCTATAGTAAGGCTTTCGCCCTTGCTACAGGCAGGAACAGCTACCTTCTGTCTATAGGACGGAAGGGTATTTTTCTTGTTGGTTGGAAGAAAACCTGCAAAACAATGTTAGAACTAATCTATGAAAACCTGCATGAAATGGTTAGAAAACAAACTATGACTGGAAGAAATCAAAGGGAGAACTTGCAGCAAACCATTAGAGAAGAAACTAGCAAATAAAACAAGCTAGTAAACTAAAATAACAATGAAAAGCTAATGGTTATACCTTCTATTTAGGTGGAAACGGGCCACCATGCCCTAGCTTGGGGAAGCACCTCTCTCTATGGGATTGAAGCTTGGCTTGTGGAGTAATGGAGAAGAGGAAGGGTGAATGGCTTGAGAGGCAGAGGGTCTCAAGGCACTCACATAGGCAACATAATGATAGGGAGAGAAGGAGTGTCTTGATACTGACCCCCACCCCTCTATTTATAGCTTTCTTCTAGATATTTAGGGTTTTAAGCCCCTGGTTAGGGATTTATCCCCTTTCACCCAATTCTTAGCTACTTTCGGGGTTTTAAGCTCCTTTGAGGGGTTTTAGCCCCTTTTGGAGGTTTTAGCCCCTATGAGAGCTTATTTGGCTCTTTTTAGGGGTTTTTAAGCCCTTTTTCATGTTTTTGAGCCTTAGCAAGGGTGTGGGGGTCAAAAGAAGGTCATACATAGATGTCTTTGGGTGGTGTAGCTCATGTAGAGCTCATTGGGAGATTTTTTGGGTTAACACCCTTAGTGTCACCACCGCCAACACCAAATGAGACTGCGGATTTGTGCATGCTCTAATCCAACACTGCTACACCTAAACATCAACTGTAATCGTAGCCCCAAAAGGAACTGCAACATCATCTGTAGCTGAATCATCATGCACAGCCGCAACCACAACTGAATCCCCGAATGCAATCACTAGGGAGTTACTTGGGCTCCTCCCCAGTCCACATAATTCCCTTCCTATTTCCCCTTCCTGGTGTCATGAGTAAGCCAGTAATGGCTACCTTAAACTTACCCAACATTACATTCAGAATTCCCATGTGGTACATCGATCCATCGGCCCAAGTTTTGATGCCCCAAGTTGTGTTGAGCCTCGTTCAACCCATTGCAGTTTAATCACGTCCCCCACCTTGCCGACAAAAGACAACCACTACACCTACACCTACTATGCCCCACCCAAAAAGGGCCATGGGAAAAAATGTGAAAGCAACAACTAAACACCGGCAAATCCCACCTTGTGCCCTATGTGATGAACATGGCCATGCAACTCAAAACTACCATGAGATTCCCATGCTCTATGCACATTTGGATTTCATGGATACAACAAAAAACATCCTCGTGGTTGAGCTCTCGAGCAGACCAACAAAGAAAAACAAGTCATTGAGAATGAACCATGCTTGTGACATTTGCTAGATTGTATGGACATTATTCTCACCACTGTCAGGACTTGTCCAAGTTTCAAACGGCCCTATCCAACCTTCGACAACATGCCCTTGAATCCAATATCACTATGATCGAAGAAGTCCACCCCCATCTCCCTCTTCAGACACCATGTCCATCTACATGATGTTTAGTTACGCAGGCCCTCTTATCTCCGCGATCACCGACAATCCATCAGACATATCTCATCATTTCTTTTGCAACGATGAGGAGATACTTAAAGCCTTAACCACTCTAGAATACCCTTGGGACGACATGCACCATCGCTCATTCTTCCTCCCTGAAGAACTTGTGTCGCAATCTGACCAGTTTTTCATTGAAACAAAGGATTTCATTCATGGCAAAGTTGACTGGTTCAAAAATCCCATTCCGGCACCAGATGCCTTCGAAGAAGGGAACATGGCCAATATTTCACCAACCATTAAAATCAACATCTCAACCAATCCTGAGGTTCTTGAGTAAATCATGTTGGGAGCATCCTACTCCTCAGAAGAAGTCGCTTCCTACAAAGCACTCTTCTAATAATTTTGCAACATCCTCTCCTGGTCCTACACTAAAATTCCTGGGTTAGATCCATCCATTGTTGAGCACCACATCAACACATGGCCTGATGTGGTCCCCATGCACCAAAAACAGCGGCCAATCCATTCCTCCAAAGTTGTTGTGGTCCAAGCCGAAATTGAAAAGCTCCACACAATCAGCTTCATTTACCCCATTGCTTACACAACCTGGGTTTCAAATCCTATTCCCATGAATAAAAAATAGGGTACCATCCATGTTTGCACAGACTTCCGCGATCTGAAATGGGCATGTTTTAAAGACAACTTCCCAACATCCTTCATCGATCAAATCATTGATGCATGCACTAGACATGAAGTCTTTTCCTTCATGGGCATTTTTTTTGGATACAACCTAATTCATATCCGAAAAGAAGATTGTTACAAGACTGTGTTTACAACCCCTTGGGGCACATTCACATATTGCGTAATTCCCTTTGGTCTAAAGAACGCTGGAGCCACCTTCCAGCACGCCATGACAAATTGTTTCCATGACCTAATCCACATCATATTGGTCTACCTAGACGACCTTAGCGCTCGATCAAGAAAATGAGCACAACACATAGACGACTTGCGGAAAGTCTTTTTGCAATGCCATAAGTACAAAATTCGCTTGAATCCCCTAAAGTGCATTTTTTGTGTCCCAGCAGGCCGTCTACTTGGGTTCATCATATTCCACAAAGGGATAACAGTTGACCCTCTCAAAGTACAAGCTATCCTTGATCTCCCTATACCACAAACTCTGTGCCAACTATAGAGCCTCCAAGGCAAGGCCAACTTCCTTCGTCGCTTTGTACCAAAGTATGCAACAAAATTCCATAGATTCATACGCTTGTTCTGCACCAACATCCACTTTATTTGGGATCAACAAGCACAAGAATCATTTGATGCACTCAAACAAGCCTTGGCTTCCACACTATTACACCTGGAAATATCACATTGCTTAGCAGCCTCTATGAGAATTTCACTTTACCCTTTAACCTCCCTAAAAGCCTGGCATGAGTCACCTTGGTCCCTTTTTTCCTTGACCTAGAAGGTACGGTGCTTCTTGTTTTTTTTCACAGAGCGTCATTGATGCCTAACCCAATTGAGTAAAAGGCATTGTTTTCCCTTTACTTTGACAAAAACCCTAGGTCGATGCTCCTGACAGTCCTGCTAAAAGTTCCAATGGTCAGTTAAAAGGAAAAAAGAGATGTTTCTAGAAGCTTCCGTATGAGAGCCTTCATTGAATTAGTTCCTATATTCCTAGGAGAGGTGGCATTTGCCTCCCTCACCTATAAGGATCTTATTCTATCCTTTTTCCAAGTCATCTCTTCAGTTCTAGGCCTATAAATGGAGCCTTCATGAAGAGAGTGGGGGAGGAGAAAAAAAGCATCATTATGCTGCTAGTTTGAAGTCTGAGTCAAAGGCAAAGTAGAAGTAGCTTGTGTTTGGATAGGTCTTCATAGTCATAGGAGATTGTAGGCATTCTTGATTGAGATAGAATCCATCAACATCAAGGATTTTGGTTGTACTTCTTTCTCATCCATATATTAATACAAATACATTTCCCTTTCGTATATTTGATTGTGGTGTTTGTAATTAAATAGTATTGGATTCCTTGATCACCAATATGGATAGTCAGTTATCATGACGCTCTCATCCCTTTTGTTTGTCTTGTGATCTCTTTTACAAATACTGAACTGTTGCACGGACTTTCTGGAGAGAATATAAGTGGATCCAAGGTTGAGGTATAATGTGCTTTATATCAATTGATTTAATTATTCAAGGAAAGGATATGTTGCTGTGTCTTTTTGTTCTGTAGTTGTGTCTTCAATTGCAGAGGAACAAGTAGTGTCCGCACTGGTTGAGAATTCCCATTAACAAAATTGGTGACTCCGCTGGGGATCTAACCTAGTCTAGTCAGATCTGGGGAAGATCCAATTAGATCTGGTGCAGATCCAGTCAGATCTACAAACTTCAGTAACCATTCCATCTATGAAGGTTATTTCTCTCTCCTTTCAGTTGTCTCAGTTAACAAGGTGAGTTATCCATATTATGCTTCTGACCTTTTGCCTCTGTTCTAAATGAGTTTTTGCACTTTTTCAGTCAGCTTAGTCTTTCTAGTTTCTCCTGCAGGTTTTTATCCTTTTCATCCCACTATTCCATGACACTTTTTCCTTTGGCTGATAGAGCGTCGGTCCATTCTATGATGCCTTTTATCTTCTTGTCCGAAGCACCGACATTGCTTTTCCCTTGGCTTGATAGAGCATCGACGATGCCTTTGTGTAGAACCCTAGAAGCGCTATAGCATCCTGGAACACTCTGGTGCAGTGCCCTCCAATGCAGTGAGGTAGGTCTTCAAAGCTTGCCTGTTTGCAACAAAAAAATTGTTGTTCAAAAAAATCAAATTTGTCCTGTCCTTTGATATTTTTGATTTGGTCTGCTTGCTTAGTTGCTGTCTGTTTCACTGATTTTTGTGAGTCTAAATCTCTGTTTGAGCTCAGATCCAAAAATGTTTTGCATTGTCATAGATGAAAGAGAAAACATAGTTCAACTTTGGTTTTTTAATAAAGTCTTTGAAAATTTCCTTTTGGAAAGAAAGACTATAGCATCTTCCTAGAAGATTAGTTTCTTTTGTAAAAATGACTGGTTTGTGTGCCTCATATTTTCTAGAAAAATACAAAAAGAATCCTTTTATTTCTCTCTTGCTTATGCTTGCAAAAATTTCCATTTCCATGTTGCATGTGTGATTTAGAAAAATAGGTCTTTTTGACACTGTAGCAAAAGTTATTTTTGCATGCACGTTAGAGGCTTCTCTCTTACATTTTCAGAAACTTTAAAGTTCTTGTTTGAAAGAGTTTTTGTGTTTGAAAAGAATTCCTTTGCATTTCCTTATTGGATCTTGTTTTGTTGTTGAAAACAAAATTCTTTGGGTATATTGTTGAAAAGAAAAGAAAAAGGTTTCTTCCTTACCCTAGTTAGTTCTCATCGAAGTCAAAAGTGCATCTACATCTAGATTAATTTGCATATTTGGAGATAACATTCCAAAAACATTCACCTAATTGTCTAGATAAAATTAACAGTACCTTTAGGTCTAAAATTGTATAGAAATTTGAGTGATAGGTTAGTGACGTGTTCGGGCATTGTTAAGCATAAGAGCTGTTGTTATTTGTTTGCACTACAACCCAAGACTCGTGCGGTTCTTCCATGTACCATTGGTATATCGAACGAAATTTCATGTACCCTTGAGGTATATACAAAAGGTACTTCATGTACTTGATTGTATATCGAAAGGCCCCTTGTGAATGGTTGTGCATTAGATAGCACTACTACCGATTTGAGCTCCCACATACCTTGCGTATATCGAGAGACCCCACTAGGATACCCTAACCATCTGAGAAAATACCTTTGTTCATCTTGTGTGGAGAAATACACCAAAAATAGCATCTAGGGAGACCATTACGCACGTACCCTTGAGGTATATCGTGAGTTGTACCTACTTGACAATCTTGGTGAGAGACTGACTATTCTGAACCCATCTTATAACTTAATTCTGCTTGTGACCTTTGGCTCTGCGTAGATTTTGCTTGTGTGTTTTTCTCCTTTTTTGACCTATATTAGGTAACTTCGATCACCACCATGGCTTAGAAACTTGTGAGACGTCAATCTCATAGATTGCAGGGTTTATCTCCTGACACTCCTCCTACTGTGGAAGGACAGGAAGGGGTAACCATGGAACAACTAGATTCTACTAATGTTCCTATAGGAACTACCCTAGCTAGTGAAACCAGAGAAGAATTCACTATTTTTACAAATACTTTCCTTCAACTCTCTCCTGCAGTTGATGCTTCTGTGCATCCTTCATTGGAAGGCCGTGTCGATAGTCCTACTCCACCAGATTATGGCCCGGATGCTCCTTTTTGGAGGACTTCTATGGGCCAAGATATTGCTGAATTCGGGGTTATTAGACCTTCACCAAGGAATCCTCCTTTGGGAGAGGAGGAACAGAGAATAATTAATGCATCTCTCGATCGAGCTCGTAACTTTCAGAGAGAGTAGAATGAATCATTCCTCCACCTGTGTCTCGTTATGAAAGTATGTTAGCTCGTTTACCCTGTAATACAGATCCTTGGCCTTTATCTGAAATTAAACCTTCCCCTGAAAATAATCCAAACTATGGTGAGAATTCCTGCAACCCATGGCCTAAAGGATATCATTCACTAGCTCAAGTGTTAGGTCCTATTGAAGAAGTTACATTTCAAGGTAATCCATGTACAAATGACAATCCTACAGTCTCACATCCTAGTTCCATTACTAGGCCTTCCATACCAGTCATGGTTGGTGGGAAATCCACAAATCAAGTTATGTCAGCACATTTTAACACCTGTGGGAAACCCCCAGCATGAGTTATGTCATTTGTTAGTGGAATTATTACTAGTTCAGGACAAGTTGCAGCTGTAGCACAACCTGCAGTAGTCATCCCTCCTACTAATACCAATGTTGTTCCCACCCCCATCTAATTTAGGCCAACCCTTAGGGGTGCAACCTGTCGATAATCTAGCTTCTCGGGGATATACTTATCCAAGAACTCAGCCACCTATGATTAATCAAGTGTATCAACAACCACTGCCAGCGGCTATTTAGCCTGGAATGCCTTACTCTGGGAATGCTTTTGTACCTTGGGGACAACCCAATTGGTCCAATGTTTCATCATATGGAGGAACGTTTGTTAATAATGCTGGAGGATATGGTGGACCACCCCCTAGAGGACCACCGCATGGACCTGGAGGACTTGGAGGACCCAGAGGACTTGGTGGACCATTTGGAGGACCACCACCCAAAGGCCCACCACCACTGCTTGGAGATGGACGACCACCGCTTGGAGGACTGCCACTACCACCTCCTGGAGGACCACCACCACCACCACCTGGAGGACCACCACCTTTCAGAGGACCCCCTCCCTCCGGTGGCCCACCTCCCTATGGAAATTCTGTAAATCAACAATCTTTTCAACAAACATCGGGGGCATCATCCATACCCATCTATCAATTAGCATATGGTCCTACTGGTCAACAAATGCCATATCAGTACTACCATTATCCGCAACCAAATCAACAACTACCATTTCTGGCTACTTTAGATCTGCTAGACTTGTCAAGCTTGATAAATGACCCAATCCATCATGACCCCTCTTGGCTTTCCATTCCTATAAAGTTTCCTTCAGATATACCCAATTTTGATGGTAAACCCAGTGAAGATCCAAAAAACCATGTGATGAAATTTCACTTATGGTGTTCATCCAATTCTTTGATGGATGGTTCAATCCGTCTAAGGATTTTTCAAAGAACCCTCACTGGTATTGCTGCAAAGTGGTACATCGAGTTACCACAGCACTCTTTTTGGGACTTCAATGCTTTAGCAATGACTTTTTTAACACACTTCCAATTGCCAAACCGATATAATACAAGTATAGACATTTTGACTTCGCTTCAACAAACCACATCAACCCACATCTCCGATCATATCCATGAATGGAGATGAAGACAAAGGTTAATTAAGGCCCCCATTCCTGATCAGTTGCTCGCTGATTGGTTTACAAAGTATTTACTTCCACCTATTGCTAGAGATGTTTCCATGGGAGGCACTGTTATTAAGGAGCAAGCTATTAGGCGTGCTCAGCGCCTAGACTTGGTTTACTCCCAGTTAGGTACTCTGTATGATCTAATTCCCTATGCTCCTCAACCTACAACTGATCCATCAAGACCTGCAACTGAACCACCTGCTGATGGCATACTTGGTTTAGTTCAAACGCAAATGGTGGAAAAATATTCTAAGAAACAAAATCAAGCCGCTACTCTGTCAAATCAACTAGCACCATCTACCAAACCTTCACCCTAACCTATTGCTTCCGCTGAAGTAAACACAATCCAATCAAATGAACCTTCTAGCAGAAAGAAGAAAGGAAAAAATAAATCTAAAAAACCTAATAATCAACAGGAAGTAAACAAAACACAAAACGTAGATGCTGATTCAAAAGGTAAGCGAAAGGTAAAATTTCCTTGTTTAATTTACCGAGGTGACCATTTTACAAAAGAATGTCCTCATCGTGAGGAAGTTAGTAATTTTTTGAAAAATTTACCCACCCCAGCAATCTTGAAAGATCCTTTCCCTTCCCAATAGCAATTAATTGATCAGAAGTCCTTAAATAAAACTTCTTCCTCCACTGATGAAGTTCAAATGATGTCTAGTGAAACGGTTCATTTAAATACAAGAGTACATAGTTATGACCCTCCTTCGGAAAAGAAACCTGATGATGTTCCATATGAAAAACCCTCAACTTCCACACCTCCTCCTAATAATGGTCTTCATATTGAAAAAACTATTCCAGAAGCAATTTTCTATCCACCAAAGGGTACTCTACGTAGTCCATAATCAATCCTAACGCTCATGCCGCCCAATATTATAACATTGTTGAAGATTTATCCCAGGCACCCTGCGCTATGTCGACTTTAGAGGTACTTCAAACCTTCCCAACCCAAATGAAAAACTTGTTTACTGCCCTTGGAGCTATGGATCCTGAGAATAGTAATATCATCACTTTAAAACTAGATGATTCAAGATGAGACTCTCACATCAGTTAGCTTTCCAGATCACTACCAATATTGATGAAAAGATTTTTTATCGTACCATTTTGGATGAGGGTGCCTCTACATCAGTTATGTCTTTATCTTGCGAGAGAGCCATTAGTTCTCTGGAAATCAACCGTTCACCTACCACCCTTAAGACTTTTGATGGTCATGGATTTCAACCCTAAGAATTACTACCTGCCATCCATGTTGAAATGGGGGGAAATTTAGTCTCCATTCATATTGAATTCATCGATGCTCCTTTGGATTACAACTTACTCCTAGGTCATAACTGGTTTTATACTATGCAAGCTATAGCATCGACCATTTTTTAGATCATCCAGTTCCCATTCCAAGGAAAGATTGTTACTGTTGATCAGTTAGATTTCATCACACCTAGTGCCATTACAAATGATGCAAATAGTGTTCTACTCCTGAATACCCCACTGTATAAGGACATTGGAGTAGGACTTATCAAATACTCTTCACTAGTGGGAGTCTTTCCCTCATCGGATCCTCCTCTTGCTTCGCAAACTGCATCTATTAACATGATTTCTACCTCTCATACAGATAAAGAAAAATCAATTGCTGATTAATCAACATCCTTTTCCCCTTTCAAGGGAATTTATAATGCAATCCAAGCTACCAATGATTCCCCCATCAATGACCACTTGTTGGTGGCCTCAAACCGCTATAACATTCCATACTAGCTCGATAACCCCTCCCCATCTCTAGATTATCTTTCACACACACTTCCTATGGATGAATCTATTATGGAAATTATGTCATTAGAAGATATGCCTTGGGAATATTATCACCACAGATCTTCTTTCCTTCCCCCTTTCCATATGGTAGAATACCACTTCACCTCTATGGTTTCGTCTAATAAAGTCCTCAACCCTCAATCTCCGATCCTCACTCGTAGTGTCGATTCTGAAGGAAATTTATGCAACATTACAAACACTATGCCTGTAGACATATCAATGAAACCTGGTGTTTCGGAAAACATTTTCATCAGACAGAACTCTTCACCTGAAGAGGTTAAAACATACATGGCCCTTTTTAAGGAATTTAGGGATGTCTTCACATGTACATATGAAGAAATGGCAGGGATCAATCCCTCTATCATTGTTCATGAGATCAAAACTTACCCTGATGCCAATCTCGTCCGTCAAAAACTATGACAGGTCCATCCAGGAAAAGCAACTGCTATTATAGAAGAATTTGAGAGACTTCTCAGGGATGGTTTCATTTACCCCATACCATTAACTGAATGGGTGTCCAACATAGTCCCTATATTAATTCTTGCACATGATCTAGGAACTAGGAATCAAAATCATCAAAGAATAATTGGCAAATACTCATGAATTGGAAAATAACTGGATCCAAAATAGGTTTCCTCTCTGTATATTTTATAAACAATAATGGGTTACAATTTCCATGCTGAGCAATGGCTTAACTCCATGAAGAATTCAAATACCTAAGGGACAATTTGAATTCAATGAGTGAGTCTAGCTTAACTGACTCTTTGCCATTCAATCTCACTCAGTTAACCACTTGAAAAAAACCCTAATTGACTCACCAAACCCTAACTGAAGTTGGAGTGCAATAAATGACTTAATCTCAACTAAAGGAGATCAAACACATGTCATAGCAAACCAACCATCAAGTGCTAGTACTGCATGACTCCAATGAACCCTGATGAGGTTAACTGAAGCTGAACTGACCATCAGAAGTTGGTGGAGGTGCCTTGTTAACTCCAGTTCATTAAATAATAATAAATAATCATTAAATAATATATTTAATGAATGGAGGCGCCTTAACTGACTGTAACTGAATGGTTGAACTGAAAGTAACCACCAGTTAGCAATTAGGTGCATTAATGTCACACAGGTCACTCCTGGAATGGTCCAGTTAGCCTCCTTGACTATAGGAGAAGGCTAAGTTAGCCTCCTTGACTGTAGGTAGGCATGGGAGTGACTGGGATGATGGTAATTAATGCTCCACTGATGTCAATTAAACTTAGGATAGTGGTTTAACTAGGCCAATTTGACTGAAAGAGTGTGTATGATGGTAGATGTCTCCAACACCCCCCCTTAAGCTATACTCAGGAAGAGTTAGAAAACATAGATGCATAAAATGCAAGGGCCTTGGAAACAAAGGCCATAGGTCACCCTGTACAATAAATTAACTGCTTAATATAACCAAGGAAACAGGGAAAACCTCATGGGAAAAATATCCCCCCTCAAACTAAGCAGTAAATCAAGAATTGGTTCTTCTATGCAGCAGCATCCTGAGACTGTGCATGTGAACCTATGAATCCAAACTAAATGAATATTTCTGGAGGAATCTTCCACTTTGGAAGAAAAACAATGCACTCAACTGAATCAAAAATATAAACAGTTGCATGGTGAAAACTGGACCCATGTAGAGCAACTGAAATCATCTGAAGAGAGAGAAAAGGTTCTTGAGGATTTGAACCATGTGTGGAACACTCAAGAAACTGATATGTTGCATCCCTGAACAAAAAACCATGATTGGTAAAATCAGCCCCAAATCTTAGGAGCAAGTGTCCAAGCGGATGCAGAATGTCTTCCTCTTTACTAGTTCTGTGAGGAGATGAGCTTGTGACCAAAGGTAGAGAATCCCTGGGACTCTGGAGAGTGAATGCTTGAGATCCATAATCTGATATAGATTTTGAAATATCTAATGATTCACAAAATAAAATATCAGCAACCTCATAAGAGGAAACTAACACCAAATCCCCATCAGCAAAATTGAAGAAGAACTGTGGTACTTGATTTTTCACACTGGAATTGGTGAGAGCAGCTACAAGCATGGCTGAAAGCTCTTGGATTTTAAAATATGAACAAAATAATATCAGATCAGAATGTAAATCAGATCTAAATATGTTCACAACAGATCCAAAACTATGAAATGAAATCAAATCCCTAGCAGCAGTTTTGTAGGAGACTTGCGGTACTTGTTTCTTCACACCGTTGATGAGAACAGCTACAAGCAGTACTGAAGGTTTATGAACCTGAAATTTTGAACCAAGAATTATCAGATCAGATCCAAATAATATCAGATCAGATCCAATAATGTTCATATCAGATCCAAAATTATGGTCAACCGAGACGGTAGATGCACAGTTTTCTTCTTCTTCAAAATTCTGAATTTTGGTGCATGCAATCCTGCAGGAATTTGCTGGAAGATCTAGATCATGGGGAGTGAATGGATCACTCTTATAATCTGATATTTCTTCCAAAATATCCATTTTTTTACATATTTTCACACCAGCAGCAACATTAGAGGGAGAAATATCAAATTTCTCTTCACTTTCGGAAGCAATTACTGGTAAATTTTGCACAGAATTCATAGGAAAATCACCGATGAATGTTTGCATGGAAGTGCAGCAATGTTTTTCTTCAATATCAGAGATTAGAATGTCTTCTTCTGTTTCAGAAATATGAGAAGATGAGATATCAGAGATCTCATGAACTTCTGGAGCATCAGGAGAAGGAGTCACTTCATGGAGACTTTCTTCAATTCGAATTTCATGGAGAAATCTGTCAAAAAGCTTGTTTTTGAGAGATTGTTCTTCATCCCACCGCATGCTCTGATACCATATTAATTCTTTCACATGATCTAGGAACTAGGAATCAAAATCATCAAAGAATAATTGACAAATACTCATGAATTGGAAAATAACTGGATCCAAAATAGGTTTCCTCTCTGTATATTTTATAAACAATAATGGGTTACAATTTCCATGCTGAGCAATGGCTTAACTCCATGAAGAATTCGAATACCTAAGGGACAATTCGAATTCAATGAGTGAGTCTAGCTTAACTGACTCTTTTCCCTTCAATCTCACTCAGTTAACCACTTGACCAAAACCCTAATTGACTCACCAAACCCTAACTGAAGTTGGAGTGCAATAAATGACTTAATCTCAACTAAAGGAGATCAAACACATGTCATAGCAAACCAACCATCAAGTGCTAGTACTGCATGACTCCAATGAACCCTGATGAGGTTAACTAAAGCTAAACTGACCATCAGAAGTTGGTGGAGGCGCCTTGTTAACTCCAGTTCATTAAATAATAATAAATAATCATTAAATAATATATTTAATGAGAGGCGCCTTAACTGACTGTAACTGAATGGTTGAATTGAAAGTAACCACCAGTTATCAATTAGGTGCATTAATGTCACACAGATCACTCCTGGAGTGGTCCAGTTGGCCTCCTTGACTGTAGGAGAAGGCTAAGTTAGCCTCCTTGACTATAGTTAGGCGTGGGAGTGACTGGGATGATGGTAATTAATGCTCCACTGATGTCAATTAAACTTAGGATAGTGGTTTAACTAGGCCAATTTGACCGAAAGAGTGTGTATGATGGTAGATGTCTCCAACACCCTATTAACAAAAAATAGGGTACTATTAGGGTTTGTATTGATTTTAGGGATTTGAATCGAGCTTGTCCAAAAGACAACTTTCCCACTCCCTATATCGATCAGATAATAAATAACTGTGCCAGAAGCGTTATTTTTTCCTTTATGGATAGCTTCTCCGGCTATAATCAGATTGAGATTCTCCCATTAGATCAACACAAGACAACATTCATTTGCTTTTGGGGAACTTTTGCTTATCTTAAACTTCCTTTCGATTTAAAAAACTTTGGAAAGACATTCCAACGTGCCATGTCATATGCTTTTCATGACATTAAACATGTTGTGGAACCCTATCTTGACGACCTTCCTGCTCATTCCGAGCAACGGGATATTCGTGTCGATCATCTGAGAGCCATTTTTCTTCGATGTCGTCAATTTAATATTCATCTAAATCCCCATAAATGTGTTTTTTGTGTAGAATTTGGCCGACTTCTTGGTTTTATTGTTTCCAAAGATGGCATCTGGATAGACTCCTTGAAAATTGAAGCTATCTTAGCCCTACCTACCCCCACGAACGTAACTGAACTCCAAAGTTTGCAAGGGAAGGCAAACTTTCTAAGTTGTTTCATTTGCAATTATGCTGAAAGGACACATGGTTTCATGAGGTTACTCAAGAAAGATACCCCTTTTGTCTAGGATGATTTTGCACAACGCGCATTTGATAATGTTAAACATGCACTTACCCATGCACCAGTTTTGCAACCACCAAATTATGCTAAGAACTATTCCTTGTATGTGGCTGCATTCTTGTCTACTATAGGCATGGTACTTGTTCAAAAAAATGAATACTACCAAGAACATGTGATTTATTACACTAGTAAGAGTCTCCTCGACTCTGAAACTCGATACTCACATGTGGAGAAACTTGCTCTGGCCACGGTCATCGTGGTCCAGAAGTTTCGTCATTATATTTTGCTCCGCACCACCACTGTTTACATGGATTCCAACCCCATGTACTACATTCTTACATGCCAAGTGCTTGGGGGAAAATACTCATGTTGGATCATGATTCTCTAAGAGCTTGAGCTATAATTCGCCAAAAGTACTTGCAAGAAGTCCCTTGTTTTTGCAGAGCTTATATGTGACCTTCCCCGTACTATTGAAACTACAGATCTCTTTGATCCATTGCTCGATGAATCATTGTTTCTCATTAGTATGACAGATCCATGGTATGGAGATATCATTTTGTATCTCTAGACCTTACAATACCAGCCTACTACCTCTCGAGACGAACGTCATCGCATTTGCCACCAGGCCAAAAGCTATCTTATTATGAATGATACCCTATATCGTCGTGGTGTTGACTCTATCTTACAATGTTTCCTTACACATGAAGAGGCTGAGATTGTTCTGAATGATTGCCATGCTAGAGCTTGTGGTGGTCATCTCTCTGGGTTGGCTACTGCCCAGAAAATCTTGTGTGTCGGGTACTTCTGGCCTTCTATTTTCAAAGATTATATTGAAATAGTCAAGAAATTCCCACCATGTCAAATTTTTACTCCCAAGAAATGCACACCTCCAACTCCGCTTCATCTCGTTGCGGCAGTTGGCCCCTTTGCAAAATGGGGCATAGAATTCATGCACTGTAGACCTACCTCAGCTGGGGGGCATGGCTACATTATCATGTTTGTGGACTATTTTACAAAATGGGATGAGAAAATGCCCACATATGCCAAATATTGTAAGACTATTGCATTATTCTTATTTAACCATATCATTGCAAGATTCGAGATTCCTAGGGCCATTGTGACCGACCATGGGTCACATTTTCAAAAGAAGATGATGGCAGAGCTTAGTGTAAAATTAGGGTTTCATCACAATAAATATACACCATACTATCCTCAAGCCAATGTCCAGGTTGAAGCTATAAACAAAGTATTAAAAACAATGCTTCAGTGGATGGTTGGGAAAGACAAGTCAAACTGGCATTTACAACTCTTCTTTGCACTCTGGGCCTATAGGACTACTATAAAAACTTCCACTAGTTTTACACCCTTCCAACTAGTATACAAACTGTAATCTACTCTCCCGATAGAATGTGAGATCCCTTCTTTAAAACTTGATATGGAACTATTACCCAATACCACTATAGACGAAGAAAGATTCATGTATCTGAACAAAATTAATGAGACTCAATGTGACATTGTCTTAGCTAATGAGGCACATAAATGAAGAATGAAAGTCCAATATGACAAGACTATCCAACCCCGTTCCTTCAATGAAGGAGATCCGGTTTTGACCTATGACAAGAAGCATGACAAGCTGGGGGCAAGAAAATTTGAGTCTATGTGGCATGGGCCCTATATTGTCAGTCATGTTTAAGAGAAGGGGGCATATGAATTGGTTGATTATGATGGGATACCTTTGGGAGAGCCCTGGAATGGGCTCTACCTAAAAAGATACTATGCCTAGGTCATCTAGCATAGAGTCTTTGTAAATATTCTTTCTAGTTTGCGATGTGTCTTAAGCTTTGAGAGGTGTGTCTTTTGTGTCATCTAAAATGTTTTTTTTATAAAACCCCACTTATGCATGTCTCTTGTCTGATGGATAGATGACTTCCTTCATTGGTTTTGTTGATGGTGCTCATCGATATACTCTTAACCTTGCATCAGTAGCTTGGGTACTGTACTCTCCTACAAGTGAGCTGGTGAGTTCAGGGGGAATTCTTTTAGGTCCATCCACCAAAAATCTAGCGGAATACCATGCCATGATCATATTGTTGATAGAATCCCTAGCTAATGATGTAAGAGAAATTAGGGTTTACCTAGACTCTGAACTAGTTGTTTAGCAGCTTAACTGAATCTACACCATTCGAAATTTGATGCTTCTTCATACTTTCTGAAGAGTTAGGTTGTTAGAGAGGTCTTTTGAGCAAGTTACATATCATCATATCCCAAGACACTTAAATGCTGTGGCAGATTCCCTAGTTAACTATGTCTTGGATTAGCATATTTCTCATTCTTAAAAGTCCATTTGAAAACATAAAAACATGTGTAAATTCATAAGTAGATAAATCATTCCACACATCACATTTCCCACACACAACTATAAATATAAAAGTTTGTCGTATATATAAAACTTGTAGCACTAAGATACAAAATTTGGTTTGAAGCATATCTAGCATTCAGTGCCCATTCAGGACCATAAAAAGTTCATAATACATATACATATGGAAAAATATGAAGCTTCAAAGCTTTCAGTATGTTGCAACTGCAACCGTTCTCCCTAAATTTCTTAAAATTTTGGGTCCCTCCTTTTGATTTAGTGTTAATCGTGTGCTCCACGATCTGTTGTTGGTCACACTTTGATTTGAATGATTATGGAAGGTTCATAGCACCTGTCCTGGTTCTCGAGTGGTTGCCTGTGTTTCTAAGTGTATTGGATCACAGATTTTAAGTTTGATTTGCTTGTCAAAGGGCCACCATTTCAGAAGCAGTCTTTTTCGTTACTGGAATTAAGAGTCTTAAGCGCTCAGCGTTTTTCATTTTTTGATCGGGGGCTGTAGTCTTCTTTGGCTTCTGCCATTGCGGCTCCAAAGCAACTAAGATTCCGAAGCCTAAAACAGTCCGCTATCTGATGCGTCAGTCGTATTTTCCACCGTTGCGACTCCTAAACCGATTCTTCATCCGAAGGTCGAATTGCTCCGACTGTCGATGTGTATTTTTCTTTTAATCGATTGCCCGTAGTCATTTCTTGTCCGCCGTTGCAGCTCCCAAAGTGGTTAAGCCTCCGAAGCGTAAAGTGCTCCGACTTTCGATTTAAAGTTGTTCTCACTCACAGGTCACACATGTCTTTAGCCTTTCCTTCCTCCGTTGTGGCTCTCAAAGTCATTGAGCGTCCGAAAGGGAAAGCCGTCCTACTTTCGACTAAAGTTTTCCCCGCCCACGTCACGTGTCTTCATCCTTTTCCCTTTCGTCGTTGCGGCTCTCGAAGTCATTGAGCTTCCGAAAGGGAAAGCCATCCGATTTCCAATTCAAATTTTTTCCCGCCCTCCCGTCGCATGCCGATAGCATTGACTCTTCCGCCATTGCGGCCGAGAAAGCCATTTGGCTTTCGCTGTTGGTTTCCTCCCGATTTCCACCGTTGGCTTTGTTATCACAAGCCTGTAGAAGAACGAGGTAGTATATTCGGCTATTGTAGAATGAAGGTGGTGCACCTGACCCTTTCCTGTGGATTAGCCATTCAGTCAGTTTAGTTTGTTGTTGTTTAAATGCGTTTCCCACAAATGATGCTTGTCGTTTGATTGAAGGTATTTTTCGGATGTTGGTCAAGGGAGGCAGAACGTTTGGTGAAGGTAGAGCTGAAACCAGCAGGATCGTAAGACGGACAAACCAAAGAAAAGACAAAAAATGAATGGTGACAAAGGAGCGGTTCTAAAAGGTCCAGCAGTTACTTAGCCACTCATGGGCATGCATAGAAAAGATAAAGGAATATGAAGCATTGGGGAGTTGAAAGGTCATCCGTTTGGGGGGCAGCCCGAACGATCGGCTGCTGTAGTTTAAATACTTGAAAGTTAGAATTTAGAAACGGCTTTTTCCCTAGAAAAACTAGTAAACGATTTGCTTGTAAGAGGAACTATTTCATTTTACAATCAGAGACTGCAATTTTTCCTGTTGGAGAAAGTGCGATATGGAATGCATCAAATGTAATTAGATGAGCAATGTTGAAGGGGAACTATTTCATTTTCAGCTGTGTCTCATTAACTGTGAGATTGTTCTAATTTCTTGAACCTATGTTCCTGGTGAATGTTCTTTAGTATATTTTATGATGTTTTCCAATGTGAGTAATAGAAGCTATTCATAAGCAATTGGCTATCTGGTTGCCCAAATATCAGTAATTGTTCATGTTTCTTGAAAGAAGTGTTAGCTATCTGTAGCTTTTCATAATGCATGCACAAATTATATTTCTCACCAATGAATGATAACCTTGCTCCCTAGGGATAGATTAGGTAGTTAGTTTATTTTCTTGTTAATGTGATTTAGATGCTGGTAAGGGCTAAGACGAGAGGTAAGAACCTGCGCATCACATTGTGACTGCTCCCTGCATCCTTATCACCCTGCATTTAGTTAGGCACTTGCATTTCATACATTAAGTCAAAAATAAAAAAATACACGGTGGACCGGGCCGCAACCGGTAAAGCCTCTGTTTTTTGTTACTTTGACCTACGGTAGCCGGACCGCAAACCAGACGGATTCCCCATGCCAAACAGTCAATGGGATAGTTGGGAACATTGATTGGGGAGAATCCTTTACTGTTGTTGCCTGCGAATTTCCATGCCTCAACAGTTTTCGCACTAGAAGGAGGGCTGCCAATGTATGGCTAGCCGAGGAAACCTGTTTTCCCAAGAATATTCCACCGGTAACAGTTCTGAAAGCAGTGGGTTTCATAATCCAATTCCAGAAGAAAGAGAACATCTATATTCTGTTGGAAACTAAATTGTTAATGATCTGAGAAGACACACCAGGGCATATGTAAAGAAGATTGGAGGATTGCCAATCATCCCTGAATTGCCCAGAAGAGAGTATAAAAAGAAAGATCGTCCTGTAGCGGAAGACTCAGTGTTGGTTGGAGACTGGGAAGAACTTGTAGAAACAGCCTTACAGGAAGTGGTGCTACCTTTGAATCAAGAAGACCCACAAACCCCTCACAGTTCTCCTGCTCACACTCCAGTTGGTTCACCTCCTCACTCTCCACCCAGACTCATGGCTAGCATAAACGCAAACCAACCACCTAACCCGCAAAATCCCCCACCTGCATGGAGAGCCAGATCACCATTGAACCTTACACCTCGATTACCTGACCTACCTCAAGCCTTTGACAAGATGTTGCCCAAGTTTGACCCCAATGAGAAAATACTAGTAGATGATCACCTACAAAGTTTTTACTTGGCAATTTAAGGATTAAGGGCCGGGGAATATGAAGATGTCCAGGTATGCAGGCTGTTTCCACATACCCTTAAAGGAGCTATCGCATCATGGTACTTTGGGTTTCCTGCTAACTCTATCCCTGATTCGGATACCTTCAAAAGAATTTTCGGAAGTAAGTATGCAACTCAGAAAACTCATGCAGCTCTCATGAAAGGGCTGTGCGTGTTGAAGAAAGAAAGAAAGGAAAAGGTGCATAGCTTCACACAAAGGTTTGCAGCCTATCTCAAGAATTTCTTTGAAACGGATAGACCTTCAGACAAAGTTCTGATTGAATATTATACTTCAGCTTTAGGCCCTGATCTGGCCATGTTTGCCAAAGGCAGGGCCAAGCCTACTTTGACGGAAACCTATGAAGAGGCTGAAGTAGTGGAAGCTGAAAGAGAGAGTATTGAAGACTATCCAGAGAAGTCAAGAGAAAAAGGTGCATGTAGAAAAGCCTTATTGTTTACTAAACCTAAGGAAGAAAAATAGCCAGATCTGGAAAATATGGCCAAAATGATGCAGAAGCTTTGAAACAAAATCATAGACCTGGAGAAAGAGAAGGAAGCACCAAAGTTTTATAAGCCATATTATAAGAAAAGAGAGGACAACAATCAGTCTCAACCTCCTCCGCACAATACAGCATCCATGAATTTAACAGAGATAGGGATGGAAAATTTTTGCACTTTCCACCAACAACCCCACCCTGAAAAGAATTGTCCGCAATGGATAAATTCAATGACATTGGTCATGAATCAGATGTTGGATTCTAGATTAACAAAAGAAGGAGATGAAGAAAGAAAAGAGAGTTCTGCTTCTACTTCTACGAAAGAACAGGAAGAAGAAACCATGGTTTTATGGAATTTTGTCTCGTTATTTGATGCTGAAGAGGAAAAGACTCAGGGGTACAAGGACGTTATGGAAACCAACATAGCCACAAGGAGCCAAGGGACGGTTAAGGAAGACAGTCTTATACTCCCAAAGATTAAGAGGCTGCAAAGAAATGTTAAGAAGAAATTTCAAAATAAATCCTTGGCTGATATGATTCCAGAATTCACCATTACCAGCCAAGATCCTAGGCAGAATGAGGCGTGGGCCAAGCCAAGTGAAGAAAAGATGAATGCTGATAAACCTCACCACATTGAGCAGCCGATGGACTATGACATCATGGAGGATTTAAAGAAGGTAAAAGCGAATGTGCCACTATTCGAAATGTGTAAAGTGTCGCAGCAAAAAGAAAGACTGTTGAAAGCACTTGAAGCATCGGATGAGAAGCTGCCCGCCAACAATCAACCTCAGGAAGAAGAAGAAATTGGAGAAACCAGCACTGGAGGTAAGCCTAAAAGCAAACATCCACCTTTCTTCCTCACGTTTGAAATTTTCAATCATAATGTACATAATTGCTTGGTAGACTCAGGGGCGTCGGTAAATGTTATGCCCATATCAGTCTGTAAAAATATCAATGGGCAGCATAAGCTATCCACGTGGAGGGTGGTTCAATTGGATAGAATGGATGTAAAGGTGATTGGTGAGCTGGAAGATGTCCTAGTATGTATGGCATCTAATGACAAAGTTTGCCAAGTTATTAACATCGTGGTGGCTGATATACCAGACACTTACGGTCTTGTCCTGAGCAGAGATTGGTCGGCCAAATTAAATGGATATTTCGCCTCAGATTGGTCCCATATTTGGTTGCCATACAAAGGGAGTCCAAACCATATTAAGATTCTAAGAGAGCCTCACATGAAGTACAATGTTACTCAGCTGGAGGAGAAGAATGTACCAGTGGATTCTGTACCGGGAAACTATTTTATTGAGTTGGAACCAGGGAATTATCAAGCGGAAGAAGCCAGCAACACATCTGACACCCAGCATGATCTCCTTCGATTCTCACAGGCTGATGAGATTGACTGTAATATAATAAGCTTAGCAGTAGGAGTAGATTCACCTTCAATAGTTAGTGATTTTTGGATTTTGTTTTTTGATGGCTCTAAGACATTAGAAGGGTCAGGGGCTGGCTGTGTCCTGATCGACACCCAGAAGAATAAACACTTTATTTCATGTAGATTAGAGTTTGATTGTACTAATAATACAGCTGAGTACGAAGCACTTGTGCATGGACTAAAGAAAGAGATTGAATTAAAGGTAAGTAATCTAAAAGTTTTTGGGGATTCCAAAATTATTGTGAAACAAATACGGAATCAAATACATTGTGTCTCCCCTCACTTGAAAGCTTACCAAAATGAGGTATGGGACCTACTTAAATGTTTTAATGCATTCAACATTATTTCAATTCCAAGAATTAAAAACGCAGCAGCTGATCTGTTGGCTACATCAGCCGCTAGGCTCGTACCCACTAATAATCGATGTTCTGTCGAACTGCTTTTCAGGCCCTCAGTACCAGATATGATCACCAACTTACGAGTGTTTGACGATGATCAACCAATAATAGAATGCTTGACAAATGGCGAGGTCTTTAAAGGAGCCATTATAGATGATGAGGAACATCAGGCCGAGATGAAATGTGACAATTTCATTCCTAAAGGTGTCAAAACATTAGAAAAAATGTTCGATTTAAATGAAAAGTTCAGAAGACCAGCCAACGTGAAGACCCACAGCTCATCTCTACAGTTCGAGCTGATAAATTTAGGGACTAAGATGAATCCCAAATTTGTGAATCTCGGCAAGTGTTGTTCACCAGTAGAAAGAGATAAATTCATCAGTCTATTTAAGCAATATAAATATGTTTTCGCATGGACGTACGA
Source organism: Pseudotsuga menziesii (assembly GCA_001517045.1). Taxonomy (NCBI): domain Eukaryota; kingdom Viridiplantae; phylum Streptophyta; class Pinopsida; order Pinales; family Pinaceae; genus Pseudotsuga; species Pseudotsuga menziesii. The sequence continues at coordinate 123,546 of LPNX010459020.1, read as the reverse complement.
AGATTTGAAAACATACGACACTAGGATCATCAAGCATGTTGTCCCCATTAAAGCAGGCGTCAAGCCATATCAACAACCGTTAAGAAAAATGCATCCAAAATTGGAACCGCTGATCCAGAGTGAAGTGAAGAAATTATTGGATGCTAGAATCATTTTCAAAGTCAGACACTCTGAGTGGGTATCAAATCTGGTACCAGTAAGGAAAAAGTCTGGAGAAATCAGACTCTGCGTGGATTTCAGGAACCTAAACCGTGCATTAGACAAAGATAACTATCCTGTTCCACCCATGGAGCAACTGCTACAAATGGTTTCAGGTTCTGAACTGTTTTCATTATTAGATGGTTTCTCTGGCTACAATCAAGTATTAGTAGCCGAAGAAGACAGATTAAAGACAACGTTCAGGACCAAATGGGGAACCTTCGCCTACAGGAGAATGCCCTTTGGGATTATAAATGCTGGAGAATCCTTTCAGAGAGCTATGGACATAGATTTCCACGGATTGATTGGTCGAAGTGCTGTAGTATACCTTGACGATATTACAATACTCTAAAATAAAAGAGGAGAGCATGCATTTCACTTAAAGAAGATTTTTGAACGCTATCGGAAGTACGGCATCTCACTCAATCCTAAGAAGTGTGTGTTCACCATCACAGAGGGCAAGTTGTTGGGTCACATAGTTTCAAAGCAAGGAATCTCCATTGATCCAGAAATAATTAAAGCTATTGAACAAATCCCCTTGTCCCATAATAAGAAGGGGATGCAATCATTCATGGGGACTATAAACTTCGTGCAAATATTTGTCCCCGATTTCGCTCAGATTGTTATGCCGCTTCAGCAGATGGTGAAACAAAATGTACAGCTCAAGTGGACTGAGATTGAGAAGGACGCTTTCGGAAAAATTAAAACAGTTGTTGCACATGCACCCTCCCTGAAAATCCCATAATTTGATAAATACTTTATTCTGTATACATTTGCATCCGATGATTCACTGGCAGCCGTGCTCGCCCAAAAGGAAGAAGGGGGGGATGAATTCCCAATCTCCTTTATAAGTACTGGTCTACAGGGGGCTGAATTGAACTACCTAGCTGTTGATAAACAAGCTTATGCAGTATTCAAAGCAGTGAAGCAATTCAGGCCTTATATTTTAAAAAATCGAACCAAGGTAATAGTCCCCTACCCGGCTGTAAGCTCCCTTCTCATACAGAAAGAGTTAGGAGAAAGAAGGGGCAACTGGGTAACAGCTCTTCAAGAGTACGACCTTGAATTCAAGCCAGCCTCTATAGTTAAAGGTCAAGGGTTGTGCAAACAAATGACTGAAAATGGAAAAAATGAAGAACACGCCTGGGAAGATGAAGCCGAATTACAGGTAATGGAGGTATGCCCTTTGTTTACAGCTCCTGAGTCTTGGTATAGAGACCTTGTGCATTACCTGCAGGTAGGACTGTTGCCAGAACATTGGAATTCCAAGCAAAGGAGAGCGCTGTGTCTTAAATCAGCCGCATATCAACTTGTTGAAAGGGTATTATTCAGAAAGAATTATGACGGGGTTCTTCTCAGATGCTTAGAAAAGGAAGATGCGAAGAAAGTGATGGCAGAATTGCATGACGGTCCTGCTGGAGGACATTATTCAGGGGATACCACAGCCCACAAAATCCTCAGGGCAGGTTACTACTGGCCTACGCTCTTTAGAGACGCACAAGCACATGTCAGGAAGTGTGATATTTTCCAAAGGTGTAGTGAGAGACAACCTAAAGCAGCAGCACCTCTAAAGCCTGTGATGATCACAGAACCATTCGAGCAATGGGGACTGGATATAATTAGAGAAATAAAACCAAACTCCTCTTTGCAGCACAAGTACATTCTGATCGATATTGATTATTTCACTCGCTGGGTCGAAGCCATCCCACTGCGCAAGATAAATGAAGACAAGGTCATCAGCTTCCTACAAGACCACATCATGACCAGGTTTGGAGTTCCAATTTCGTTAGTTTTTGATAATGCTAAGTAATTTTCATCAATTAAATTGATTGCTTTTGCTCATGATAAAGGGACAAAATTGCATTATTCTGCTAATTACTATCCACAAGGAAATGGCCTGGCTAAATCCTCCAACAAAAATCTGATTAGAATTTTAAAGAAGACTGTGGTAGAAAACCAGAGGAGTTGGCACTCAGCATTACCAAATGCCCTTTGGGCCGATAGAGTCACCCCCAAGTCTACTATTGGAGTGTCTCCATATACCCTTGTCTATGGTAAAGAAGACATCCTTCCTCCCAATATCATGCTACCATCTTCCATACTAGCTCAAGATTCTAGGGGGTCGGATGATGAAGTTTTGCAAATAAGAATATATATTCTCCTGAAAGCAGAAGAGGCTAGATCTAAAGCCAGAGGACGCTTTAAGCGACAGCAGGAGTTATTTAAGAGATGGTTCAACAAGCATAAAGCTAGAACAAAAGACTTTGAAGTAGGAGACTTAGTCCTCAAATGGGATCACCCCCATGATGAGAAAGGAAAACACACTAAATTTCAGCAATTGTGGGTAGGCCCTTTTCAGATTGCAGCAAAGCTTGGCCCTTCTACTTACAAGTTGCAGGATCTGCAGGGGTGGGAAGAGAACTTACCAGTGAATGGTTTGGTTCTCAAGCCTTACTTTTCATGAGTTTCATTTAGTTCTTCTGTCTTGTATATAAATAATCTGCTTGGCTGTATTTTGAGTCATGTTTTTCTCAGTTTGCTTTAGTTTGTTTTTTCTTGATTTTAAATAAAGGGAACTAACCCACAGTTGCATGGGGAACATCAAAATGTTTGGTAATGATAGAAATTTTTGAGTCTCAGACTGTGTGTTGCTAAAATAACTTCTTCCAATTTAGCAGTTTTCTCGAATAAACTATGTGTGCATTGCAGTCCTGCTTAACCCCTGTGAAATAAACTAGATTCGAAGAGTCTGGAATACTATGTTGAGGCTCCATCCACATCACACTTAAAATGTTCTAAGGAGAGATAGCAGAGGACCCATGGAAAGGAGCAAGGTGAACAGTATATTAAATATAAATGATCCCATGCCAAGAAATGAATGCCAAAAGGCAAATAAAGAGACAAAAAAAAAAAGACTCCTATAAAAGCATCATACACCAAAGCAGATGCTGAATCATCTGTACTAAATTGCCAAAAGATCCTCTCCGTTCGTGAGCTGAAAATTAAATACATCTCTCACACAAAAGGACACTATGGGATAGAGGATCCTGAATTAAAATTTAGTAAGAAAGGCATGCAGGAGGACTCAGATGAAAAGGGACAAAAGTCCAAAAACACAAAAAGTGCTAAAATGGCATGGGAATGAGGAACAAACGAATATTTTTGTTTACCATGTGCTACAATCCTGTGGTGTCCAAGATATCAGCTACCTGAAGACAAAGGTAATAATGAAACTCATCTTCTAGCCTCAGCAGAGTTATCTGGACTTGAAAATCGTGGCTTCCACTCTCCCAAATCGGACTATTATCAATGATTGAAGGTACACACTTCCGGAATTCGAGAAATCCAGATAGCTGGAAGAATTCAATAGAATGTATTTGTTGTTAAACAGTCTGTCACTCAAAGAATAATCACCCAGAGATCTAGGTTCACCAGGTAATCACCAATTGTTGCAGCTGCAACCGTTCTCCCTAAATTTCTTAAAATTTTGGGTCCCTCCTTTTGATTTAGCGTTAATCGTGTTCTCCGCGATCTGTTGTTGGTCACACTTTGATTTGAATGATTATGGAAGGTTCATAGCACCCATCCTGGTTCTTGAGTGGTTTCCTATGTTTCTAAGTGTATTGGATCACAGATTTTAAGTTTGATTTGCTTGTCAAAGGACCACCATTTCAGAAGCAGTCTTTTCCGTTACTGGAATTCAGAGTCTTAAGCGCTCAGTGTTTTTCATTTTTTGATCGGGGGATGTAGTCTTCTTTGGATTCCGTTGTTGCGGCTCCAAAGCAACTAAGCTTCCGAAGCCTAAAACAGTCCACTGTCTGATGCATCAGTCTTATTTTCCACTGTTGCGGCTCCTAAACCAATTCTTCATCCGAAGGTCGAATTGCTCCGACTGCCGATGTGTATTGTTCTTTTAATCACTTTCCCGTAGTCATTTCTTGTCCGCCGTTGTGGCTCCCAAAGTGGTTAAGCCTCCGAAGCACAAAGTGCTCTGACTTTCGATTTAAAGTTGTTCCCGCTCACAGGTCGCACGTGTATTTAGCCTTTCCTTCTGTCGTTGTAGCTCTCAAAGTCATTGAGCGTCCAAAAGGGAAAGCCATCCGACTTCCGACTAAATTTTTCCCCGCCCGCGTCGCGTGTCTTCCTCCTTTTCCCTTCCGCCGTTGCAGCTCTCAAAGTCATTGAGCTTCCGAAAGGGAAAGCCGTCTGATTTTCGATTCAAAGTTTTTCCCACCCTCCCATCGCATGCCGGTAGCATTGACTCTTCCGCCATTGCGGCCGGAAAGCCATTTGGCTTTCGGTGTTGGTTTCCTCCCGATTTCCGCCGTTGGCTTTGTTATCACAAGCCTGTAGAAGAATGAGGTAGTATATTCGGCTGTTTTAGAATGAAGGTGGTGCACCTGACCCTTTCCTGTGGATTATCCATTTAGTCAGTTTAGTTTGCTGCTATTTAAATGCGTTTCCCACAAATGATGCTTGTTGTTTGATTGCAGGTATTTTCCGGATATTGGTCAAGGGAGGCAGACCATTTGGTAAAGGTAGAGCTGAAACCAGCAGGATTGTAAGACGGACAAACCAAAGAAAAGACAAAAAATGAATGGTGACAAAGGAGCAGTTCTAAAAGGTCCGGCAGTTACTTAGCCACTCATGGGTATGCGTAGAAAAGATAAAGGAATATGAAGCGTTGGGGAGTTGAAAGGTCATCCGTTTGGGGGGCAGCCCGAATGATCAGCTGATGTAGTTTAAATACTTGAAAGTTAGAATTTAGAAAGGGATTTTTCCCTGGAAAAACTGGTAAACGATTTGCTTGTAAGAGGAACTATTTCGTTTTACAATTAGAGACTACAATTTTGCCTGTTGGAGAAAGTGCGATATGGAATGCATCAAATGTAATTAAATGAGCAATGTTGAAGGGAAACTATTTTGTTTTCAGCTGTGTCTCATTAACTGTGAGATTGTTCTAATTTCTTGAACCTATGTTCCTGGTGAATTTTCTTCAGTATATTTTATGATGTTTTCCAATGTGAGTAATAGAAGTTGTTCATAAGCAATTGGCTATCTGGTTTCCCAAATATCAGTAATTGTTCATGTGTTTTGAAAGAAGTGTCAGCTATCTGTAGCTTTTCATAATGCATGCACAAATTATATTTCTCACCAATGAATGATAACCTTGCTCCCTAGGGATAGATTAGGTAGTTAGTTTATTTTCTTGTTAATGTGATTTAGATGCTGGTAAGGGCTAAGACGAGAGGTAAGAACCTGCGCATCACATTGTGACTGCTCCCTGCATCCTTATCACCCTGCATTTAGTTAAGCACTTGCATTTCATACATTAAGTCAAAAATACAAAAATACACGGTGGACCGGACCGCAACCAGTAAAGCCTCTGTTTTTTGTTACTTTGACCTACGGTAGCCGGACCGCAAACCAGATGGATTCCCCATACCAAACAGTCAACGGGCTAGTTGGGAACGTTGATTGGGGAGAATCCTTTACTGTTGCTGCCTACAAATTTCCAGGCCTCAACATAGTAATACATATAAAAAAAGTGAAGATCAAGACATACTATTCCTCATGGTGCTCATGGTAGCACGCAATGGCTTGGGACACTCTACAAAGTAGTCTGGAGAACCATTCGGAGACACCTGTGGTATGGCGCTGATAATGCCTAGGAACCTCATCAGTGTCGTGTCAGGGATACCCATAGTCAAGTGATGTAGGTTCTCCTCAATATCTTCGAGCTCTTCCTCAACTTTGGAGCAGTACACCATCATATCCCGGGTACCTGCTCACCTAGAAAAAAAAATTTATCTCAATACTACAGAAAACGAAAATGAAATAAATATAAAATTTCAAAAAACATAAGTGGATAATGTCTTCTTACCTCGATCATCCCACACTTCCCCCGCAGGTAAGACTAGTTTCAGGTCATTTCGAAAGTTTGCCCCCTCATAGGCATAATACTCCACCATAAGTAGCTGGTTTCTCAACCAGCGAAAGAACCTAGAACCGTAAGTGACTTTAGGTCCTCCATCTTTGAGGCAATGCATAGTTGTCACCCATGCAAGCATCCTTGGATCCTCAGGATCCAGTCTGGTAATGGTCACCTGGGGCATCATGTGAGGTTCTCGTTGTAAGATAAAAGACACCACCATTGCTCCGTAACCAAACTATTTCAGTGTTCCTCTTTTGTACTTGTTTATTTGACTCTTCAGACATGTTAGCATGCCTTCACACCAGTTAAAGACAATGGACTCCATGCACTATAAAGCATATAGCATGTGAGATCTCCTGGTAAGGTGGGCAGCCTAGTACTGTCCTCAAGGGGATATCCACTAGAGACTTGATCCATAGCTTTCCCGATTGAGACTCTATACCCAATTAGCAATGATGATCGATGATATCATCTAAAAAACCTTCTTCCCCTCATGCTCCCGATAGAACCACAGGGCTTCCCCTCATATTGATAAACCAGTCAGAAAATAAATATCTTGGATCTCTATAGGCAGGATGTGGACTCCCACCACAAAATGCTCTTGGCTAGGATCCCACATGTCTATGATGTACTCTAGTAACCGGGCATGTGCTTTCATTCCAGGGATCCAAAAATAATTAAGAAGCTCATAGTTTTGTAAAGCCTCAATGGTGGCTGGGTCATTTGCAGCCTGAGTGTCTGGGACTTTATGTTCCCTTTCTTTCCAAATTACCATGATGAACCTGTGACATGCAAAATTAATAATTAGAAATTATATCATGGCTAAAAGAAAGAAATACAAATAACATCATAAATTGCAAAGCTAAGAAACATGAAAAAAAAAATTAGGAGGCTTAGGGTTTTTATTTTTCTTCTCTTTTCCCCTATGGCACGGCTATTCTTCAACCACAGAGCACCACGGCGCTTCTTCCTTTGGCATGTAGAGCATCAGGCACCTTTCTACTGTGGATAGAGCATCGACAAAGCTCCTATCCTATCTTGACAGAGTGTCGTTGGGGACACTAGCCAACAACCAAAAACCTTAAAAAGAAAAAAAAATTCCTTCTAAAGTGGTTCAAAATCCCCTATTAGAGCGGTTAATCCTCTGTCCTATCCTTGCCAAAGGAGAATTTGTAATCTATCTTACTTTCAAATCATAAAAATCATTTTAAGAACTTGGAATTAAATAATGCAAAAGAAACAAAATGACATTTATTGGACATGGAAAGAGAGAAGGATGAAAGGCTTACCTCTTCTATGGAGAATGAAGCAACAATGAAGTGGAATACCCTTGCCAAATCACCAAAGAAACTCTTACTATCAAAGCCAACTTCCAAAACTCACAATGGTAAAAAGCAAGTGGTAAAAATTACTTACCTGCCCTTTCTATTTATAGAATGTTTGGGGTTTTCAAAAATACATTGTAATTTATTTAATTTTGAAATCCAAATTATTTTGGTAAAAGTGGGTTTTTATTTTTTACTCTCTATAGTTTTGAAAAAATGGCTTTCAATGGTGTTTTTTAAGTTCTTTTAGGTGAATATTGGGTCATGGTTACGTTTTAAGCAATTTTTGTCTTTTTCGAGCTTAGGGCATAACTGAAAAAGTACTAAACGTTGTTTACACTTTTTACATGCTCATTAAAATTCTAGTAGAAAGGTGTCGAGTATACTTTTTCACTTTTTTAGACTCATAAAAAATGGATTGTGAAAAAGGAACCTAGTTCCAGAGTTATATTTAAGCTATTTTCAGTCTCCTCAAAACACAAAAAGATTGCCAAGCGAACTTGTTGCTTTCACACTTGTAAAAGAATCAAAACGTTCAATTAGTCGGAGGTAGGTTATCTCTTTTTCAAACTGAATGGCCTTTTTTACGAAAAAGGACCTTTTGGAGTCTTCGTAGTCATTTCAGACTCTCTAAACATGAAATGACAAATGAGTTTGCTTACATCAGACTCGTAAAATTATACAGTGAAAGACCCTATTTGGGAACGAACCCCTCCTTTCTCAGGTTCATGAAAAATATGAGAATGGGCTCATCAATTGATGAGCTTCAACGAGTCTTTGTTACCCTCTTTGGAATCATAAAAATGAAAAGAGGCACTCACCTTTTGAGGTGGGGAAATTAAAGGAAATGGGAATGGTTTTCATTTGTTATTATGGTAGTACTCTACAGTCCACCATCGAACATGGCACCTGTTTGCATTCGCATATCTGAACAGTTCGGTTTTTCAGCTTGTCTCTGAGTCAATCCACTTTTGTGAGCCACCTGACTCCTTTGAGATGATTCAAAGAATGCTTTCTCAAATTCCTTGCATTACACCTGGTTCCATTCTCGTTTAAGTCAAAGCTACCAATTCATGTGTCGTGCCGTCAAAATGTTCAAAGGATGTCTCTCCCAGAAGCATAATTGATCAGTAATTTCATTTGTCCTTAATATTCAGTCATTGTCTGAGTCAATCCCTTACTTCAAATTGGCTTTTTTTCCTAGTTTCGTGTCACTGATGTGGGAATCATCATGTCCCTCCTGTGACAAGTCTATTCCTATTGACTTCAGATCATTATCCAGGAATTAGACCTACAAACTGAGATGGTACCTTGGGCCTGCATGCCTCAATGGCAGGTTACGTCACTTTGGACATGATTTTACATCATTAACTATTGATTGAATGATCTCATCGATTGTTCGACTTCAAGTCCTTTATTCACATTTGATGGTATGTACCAAGATACCTTGGGGATCATTGTCATTAATGATGATTACCCTTGCACTTGTTAACATTTTACATTATTGACTGGTAATCAAGTGCTTTCTACCATGTTTGATGTCAAGACATTGTAATCACATGGTAAGATTCATATCGTTTGGACATCGGGATGAAGACCCTAAGTGGTTAGGCTTTCTTGTCATCATTCCCTATGCTCAAGTTGTGTTTGTAGATCATTCACATTCATGACATGGATCCACATTTTATGTTTGGTGGCTGTGTTCTATATCTGACATTAAGAGGCATAGATCTACTTTGTATATCTCATAGCTATGTCCTACTTCTTGTAGCAGTCAGTCATGGATCTATAGTATATCATTAGTAGCCATAACATGGTCATCATCATAGATATGCAGTGTATTGGTCTACATCTATGATTGGGTTGGATAAAGTTAGTTACTAGTCCTATATGAGCCTATCTCTCTTTTCCTTTGTATCAGACAGAAAACTTTGCAAACCATTTCACCTATCACCTTATTCTAGCTTCATACTTTGGGGGGAATTTTGTTGCACTTGGAAATCTCATATTGCTTAGAAGCCTCTATGAGAATTTCACTTTGACCTTTAACCTCCTTGAAAGCCTGGCATGAGTCACCTTGGTCACTTTTTTCCTTGACCTAGAAGGGACGACACTTCTTGGTGTTTTGCACAGAGCGTCGCTGACGCCTAACCCAGTTGAGTAAAAGGCATCGTTTTCCCTCTACTTTGACAAAAACCCTAGGTTGACGTTCCTGACAATTCTGATAAAAGTGTCAGTGGGTAGTTAAAAGGAAAAAAGAGATGTTTCTAGAAGCTTTCGTGCGAGATCCTTCATGGAATTAGTTCCTTTATGCCTGGCAGAGGTGGCATTTGCCTCCCTCACCTATAGGGATCTTATTCTATCATTTTTCCAAGTCATCTCTTAAGTTCTAGGCCTATAAAAGGAGCCTTCATAAAGAGAGTGGGGGAGGCCAGAAAAATCATCCTCATGCTGCTAGTTTGAAGTCTGAGTCAGAGGAAAAGCAGAAGTATCTTGTGTTTGGAGAGGTCTTCATAGTCATAGGAGATTGTAGGCATTCTTGATTGAGACAGAAGCCATCGACATCAAGGATTTTGGTTGTACTTCTTTCTCATCCATATATTAATACAAAGACATTTTATTTTCCTATATTTGATTGTAGTGTTTGTAATTAAATATTATTGGATTCCTTGATCACCAATATGGATATTCAGTTATCATGATGCTCTCATCCCTTTTGTTTGTCTTGTGATCTCTTTTACAGATACTGAACCATCGCACGGACTTTTTGGAGAGAAGATAAGTGGATCTAAGGTTGAGGTATAATGTGCTTTATGTTAATTGATTTAATTATTCAAGGAAAGGATATGTTGTTGTGTATTTGTGTCTTACATTGCAGAGGATGAAGCAGTGTTCACACTAGTTGAGAATTCCCATTAACACGCACCATTACTTTCAGCACCAGACTTCACATGAGACTTCATTCTTTATGTGTCAGCCTTAGAAAATGCCATCACTAGAGTCTTAGTACAAGAAGGTGATGCTTTTCAGGAGCACATGATTTATTACATCAACCGGAAGCTAACAAGTCCCCCATTGCGATATTCACCCGAGGAGAAACTGGCCCTCGCCATTGTTTTCTTAGCCCAAAAGTTGTGCCACTACATCATTGTAAACCATACCCGAGTAGTGGCTGATTCCAATCCAATGTGGTACCTCTTAGGCCATGGCCTTCTACAAGGTCGTGTGGCCTAGTGGGTATTCATCCTCTAAGAATTCAACTTGGAGTTTGTTTCCCCGAAAAGGCCAAAGGCACTAGCACTAGCCACGCTCATGATAGATATTCCACCATTAAGCACATCACCACCACCTAAGGATGACCTCCCCAATGATTTCCTATTCGTCATATCCATGGAAGACCAATGGTATGGGGGAATACTTCTATATTTATGCACACAGAAATTCACAGCTCACTTAAACCGCAAAGACAGGAGATGCATCCGACATCAAGACGCTCGCCATCTTCTGATTGAAGATATTTTATATCATCGAGGTATTGATACCATCTTACGTCATTGCCTCACCCATGATGAGGCCGAGACAGTCCTTAACGACTGTCATAGTGGAGCCTGTGGTGGCCACCTTTCAAGTCTAGAAACCACCCAGAATATTATAAGTGCTGGATAATTTCATCCTTCCATATCTGTTGATTGCATAGAGGTAGCCAAACACTATCGCAGCTATTAGCTCTTTTCCCCAAAGGCAAGAACCCCCCCTACACCATTACACCCCGTAGTCACAGTCGATCCCTTCTACAAATGGGAAATTGACTTCATGAAAGTAAAACCTACCTCAACCAACGGTCATAAATATATCATTATGGTGGTTGATTACTTCACTAAGTGGGTCAAGGCCATGCCCATGTTTGATTGGAAAAGTGAAATGGTGGCATGTTTCTTCTTTAACCACGTCATCTAGTGATTTGGTGTTCCCAAACAGTTGGTCTCAGACCATGGTAACCACTTTGAAGACACTATTTGGTCTAAGCTTTCAACCATGTTGAAATTCAAACACCAGTACTCATCTTCCTACTACCCCTAGGGTAATGGCTAAGTTGAAGCAGTCAACAAAATCATCAAAACAATGCTCCAAAGGATGGTAGGAAACCATAAAACCAGTTGGCACCACATGTTATTTTCCACCCTATGGGCTTATTTCACATCCACATAAACTACAACTAGTTTCACCCCTTTCCGTTTAGTACATGGCGTTGAATCAATACTCCATATAGAGTGCCAAATCCCATCACTCTGCCTCGTGGTAGAAATCCTCCCTGACACTTCACCTTTAGAAGAATGACACCTCCAACTTGAGAAAACCATAGAAGATTGTCGATCTGGCCTCCAAGCCATTGAAGCAGTGAAACATTGTCAAAATCCTATTACAACTCCCATGTCCACCCTCGCACCTTTAGCGAAGAAGATATGGTTCTGGTTTATGACCAAGACAATGATAAGTTGGGCAAAGGAAATTTTGAGTCAGTGTGGTACAGCCCATATGTCGTCCACCATTGCCTCGAAAAAGGGGCATACATTCTTGTTGACTCCGATGGACAACTCTTAGACAACCCCCATAACAGGATCTACCTGAAGAGATTTTACCCTTAACATCACCACATAAATCGCACATTGTACATTGAGCTAGCTCTGTACCCATAGGCCCCCATTTGGTGTAGAGTTTCCTTGTGCATCACTGCACTAGGGGCAGCACCATAAGCTGCTAGTTAGAGTCGCGCGGAGTCTATTTGAGGCACCCCTCACACCTTCAGGTTCAGAATTTCATCCTCTATCTTTCAATGAGACCACAGTCTCAACATCAGTAAGTAATTTTTGGGGCCATTTCATGGACGTTACCTCGGTTTATGTGACATTCACATACAACCGTCTAATCCGTCCACCGCAGCTTACGTGAGTTCCTGGACCACTTCCCAGGGGTTGGATCATGTTGACATGCATTTGGCAGTATACCTGCCCCCAGACCTGTGCCTACACCACCGCAACTTATGCGAGATTCCAGACCATCTCCTGGAAGGCACATCATTTTGCATGCATTTGGCATATAAGTGCCTCCAGACTTGCACCCACATCATACGTAATCCAGTCCATCCACCACAACTCACACAAGACTCTCCTGACCTCTTTCCAAGAGCCACCTTGGTTTGCATACCTCTGTTGCACTGATTCACGTGCCTCTTTCGTGATCTATCCCATGCATATACTGGTATGATCAAGGGCCATCAACTCCATCCATACTACATGAATGACCTTTGGACCACTATCCATTGTCCCAAAAAGGGGGCACCATCAGTGCCACCTCAATCGTTTGACCATACCTGAGCTTCTGTTAAGCTCTTTTCTGACTCCTAAAAGAATGAAAATATTGTTGAGCGCATTTTCTTCCTCTCCCGCTCGTTAAAGTATCGGAAAGGGCATCTACATTGCTTCATTTATCTCCTTTTGTGAACCATGTATACTACCATATGAAAAGGACCACCTCGGCACATTCAATCCAAGACCGTTCCCCTCTACATCCTTTTATCCTTTATCGGGCAGAGGGGCCGAACTTCACGAAAAATCTCACCATGGGTTGTCATTAAGCTCTTTTCTAGGCTTCTCACCAAGAAAATATCACCGAGCAAACTTAGTCTCATTCATGCTCGTAAAAGTATTTGAATGACCATCCAGTCAGTACAGGTTTAACCTTTTCCGACCTGATTGGAATACCAATGGTAAAGAAGTCTCCCATCCCCCTCGAAGGATGTACGAGCTCCCCTATGCACACTTTTAACCTTTTTTAAGCACAAGAGACTATTAACAAAAAAGAGGACCCACTGGAGTCTTCTTCATGGTTTCAGACTCTCTAAAATTGAAAGCACCATCGAGCATTTACTTTCTTGGGCTCGCCAAAAATCCATGAGATCATACCACAATGGTGTCTTTAGACACCACCCCACATATAATAGTTCGGAAACATTCCCACTTTGGGTTGCCTTTGTTTTGAGTATTCTACTATCCCATCAATACCAAAAGTGTCTACCTCCCCCAAGTATTTCCCATCTATAGTTACATCCCCGGTATTACAGCTATGATCCCTTTCCTATGAGTCAGTTTTATTTACTGCCTGGTCTTCCTAGCCATCGTACTCTTAACAAAGGAAGTTTGAGTCCACTACACCCCCCCTACCCCTGTTCCACTCCCCCCCCCATTCAGTGGGTCAGTCCTCAGATTGTCTCACATCTTTCAGTTATCTCCCTCGCGCTTCTGGTGAAGGAAACACCATTTCCTTGGTCAGTTACAAGTCTCCCTTTGTCGACGACAACACATATATTCTAGAGGATAGACCCAGAGGTCCCTATATCCTGGTTTCATTAACTTCATTAATGAGTTCCTTGGACCACTTGAGAGGAGCCCTTAGTGCCTCTAGGGATGGTTGTGTCTCACGTGTTCGACTCCAGCTACATCATCGCACCGTTGAGATTCGTATAGGGTATTGGTCTGTTTAGTATTTGTTCTAAGACCTCGAATGTCACCTGACTCTAGCACATTGACGAGTCCATTGAGGGACCAAAACAGGTTCATGTCCCTTGTGATTTCCAAGTTACGTTGGAGACAGTGTTCAGAAGCCCCAAAACAGTGCTTCGATATAGATTCATGATTGATGCATCACATTGTACCACAGAGACTCTAACTCTCCATCAATAAGTCCCTATATCTATGTACCATTCCAGATCCAACACATCATCAGTCATGAAGATATAGCATTCCATGAGAATGTCATGGGTCTAATGTAGCAGTTCTTCATATCAGTATTGTATCCATCCTCTTATTGAGGCAACCACTATGTAACAACAATTGTACATGATCAGCTCTTTCATTTTAGAGCTAAGATCACATTATTCTTTTGACATCGTTATGAGGATGGGGATGCCTACCTAGTCCATATACATGTCGCACATTATTTGTATCTCACCCATTGATGGGAACCATATTAATACAAAAACCAAAAGCCACCATGTCCCATCCCAAGGAACAACACCTCACCCCAGAAAATCCTATGATGTTCGTTGGTCATACGATGAGTTATTTCCCTCACACATCAGGGGGCAATCTGTTAACCTAAAAAATTACCCAATTAGCTCTACATGACCTACACCACACAAAGACATCTATTTTGTTACCCTTATTGACTCCCACACCATTGTAAAGGCTCAAAAACACCAAAAAAGGGCTTAAAACCCCATAAAAGAGCCTAAATAGCTCTCAAAAGGGCTAAAACCTCCAAAAAGTGGCTAAAACCCCTAAAAGGAGCTTAAAATCCTAAAGGAGCTAAAGAATGGGCGAAAAGGGCCTAATGTCCAAAAAAGGGGCTAAAGCCTTGACCAAGGGCTTAAAACCCTAAAAACTCAAAAAAAAAAAAAAACTATAAATACAATGGTGGGGGTCACTCTCAAAATATTCCTTCTCTACCTACCGTTACTCTACCCATGCGAGTGCCTTGACACCCACATCTCTCAAGCCATTCACCCCTCTCCTCCATTAGCTCCCTTGCTCCATTAGCCAAAACCCCACTCCATTGAGAGGTAGCTTCCTGCAAGGCCATGGTGGCCCATTTCTCCAAAGATAGAAGGTATACAATGAATTTATGTTATTAGTTTTTGTTTTGTAGGTTGCTTTTACATGCAGGTAGTTTATTGCTAATAGTGTGTTGCAGGTTCTCCCTTGATTACTTGTTGCAGGTTTATTTCTCTAACAGTTTGTTGCAGGGTTCCCATGGCTCAAATCTAACTCTTCCTTGCATATTTCTCTTCCATCCAAAAAGACCCTTCCCTTCCATCCTATAGAAGGAAGGTAGCCATTTCTGCTCGTAGCTAGCGTAAAATCCCTACTACACTCCCCATCCCTCTCGTCATTTAGCAGGTCTTTCGCCTTCTTCGTCTCCTCCTCCCTTGGGAGAGAGATCCAGACATTCTGGGCAGACCAGTCATCACTTTGATTCACACAGAGATCTCACCATGAGTCATCATGGTTCTGAGGTCTCGAAGCTTCCACCTTCCCTGTAACGTCCCCGACCCTCTGACCGGGGAAGAGGACGCTACTAACACCAAACATACGGGAAAACATCCCCATGAACATGAACAAGCATATAATGCTGAAATAAAAAGCTTAAACATAATACATACTAAGATGCATAATCCTTCATATACATAGCGGAAGCAAACATACATTCATTCAAGCATGCCACAGGTTCATCAATCATTAATCGGTAAATATAATTGCAGAAGTAAAGTGGACAAGAATACTCATCTAATAAGAACTCGTCCCACAACCAGCTATGTCGCTGCAACGTTCCACCCAACCATAAGCCAGCATGCTCATCAATCTCTCAGCAACACTACCACCCTCAAGCAAGGCATGATTCCTCAAGGAATAAGGGTCAAAGTAGGATTACACATAGCCAAGGTACACCAATCAACCAAGCCCACACAGTAGGGTTTATCAAGCTATCAAGGAGATACGGAAGGCTAAATGCTAAGCTGGTGACCTCAAACACCAGTTTTCTCAAGCATACCTAGCCTCTAATCCTACTCTCAACAGTCCGAAGACCAATCACTGCATACCGCAGGAAAGCAAACAGTTCACAGCTCTATGAAGGAGATGAAGACAACAAGGTGACAACCCCAAACCAAAAGGTGAAACACAGTTCAGGTCAAAAAACACTTCAAAGTTGTTCTTGTCCCTAGCATGGCCAAAACAACTCACTAACAATCCCAATAACCTTAGCAACCAAGAAGCAACCGAAAACCAGGGTAAATCAACAGCCACAACTCACAATGAAATGATGGCAACATTCCATAGTCTGCAATAGAAAAGAAACCAAACTTCCAGCATGGATAGGGGGAAACTCAATTGAGCAGAACACAAGTACTCACAGCAATCCTCAACCAATATCACCGTAAAAAGGGAAAAAATATAGCCAAGCAAATCATGGCAAACAACAGCCCAATACAACTACAAACCCACAACACACAAATCCCACTGCAATCGCTAGGAAAGCTCACATAGACTGGGAATGGAAGATACCGGATTTTGAATCTCTACGTGAGAGACAAAATGCAACCCCTAGAACTATGGACACCATTACGGCCATGATTTCAACGATGGAAATAACAGGACAGTACCCTGTCTAATAAAGATGGAAAAAAAAGACACAAAACTCTGCGTGAATCCAAGTAAAGAATCAAGCTGCAGCCATCAAATTCATGGGGCAAAGGAAGAGCTAGCATGCTCACAAACCAACAATCAGTGAGGTAAAAAGGAATCCCAACAATGGAATGTGGAACCCCTTTTAAATCAACCCGCATGAGAGGAGATAAACAAACTCGCGATCCACATAGTGGGAAGACCATCCGTTACCCAGAAGGCACGTTGTGGAGAGTGGGTGCAGGCGTGAGCGTGGTGGTGCTTTTCCTGCCAGCCAATCGTTGTCCCTCCTAACAACAGAAAACTAAGGTGGTGGTTTAAGGAGACAAAAAGAGAGTGGCGCCATGTGGCTTTTCCCCATGGGTCCAGGTTTAGCAATCCCCCCCCCTTACCCTTGGGAATCATGCCCTTTTCATTTAACGTTGCACTGTCGTAGCTCGTTGTAGGTTTAATTAAATTGATGTGCATATTTACATGATGCCAAAGCTATATTGTGCCAAATAGCACGATATACCATCCGCAATGATCCCTATTGCCGAAACATAACACAGCCGAATCGATGGTGGGGCTTTTTCCTTTAGATCCTTACCATGATTAATTACAAAATATACATCATGTACCCTTTAATGTAAACGAGGTCAAAACCGGGGTATTACAATCCCCTCCCCCTTGGAATAACATTATCCTCGGTGTTCCAATACATATACAATTTGCACATCAAGATTTCAAAATTTTGTAGCCCTGTCCCATGTTCAATTATTTACTCTGAACGTTCAGGACCAAGACCCCCGACTTCCCAAAACTTCTCTTCTTGGTTCTCAACTCTTGGCTTATCCTGAAGCCTAGGAGCTTTGTGGCTCCTTCCCTCTTCATGTTCCCTTGTGGGATAGTACTAGCATAAATGATGTCATCCACATTCCCAGCATTTCACTGACTGCTTCATCTTTACTTACTCAATTTTCTTTGAGTCCTCATGCTTGGACCATTTCTCAATGGATCGCTTGGACAAATGTCCCATCATTGATCCACCTTCCTTTCTAGTGTTGATTGCTCCTAGAAGGCTTTTCACCTCCCTTTGCAAACCAATGGAGTCTTGCAAAATCTGGTGGTTCATTTCATTCTGCCTTTTCTGTATCTTGAGCATCTCTCCAAGATTCTCTTGGGTCCTAGCAATTGTTTGAAGGAGACTTCCAGCCAAGTCTAGCAACTTTTGGTTTGCTGCCATGATCAATGTGCACCACTGTATCTCACCTTTCTCACCTGTGAAATGCATCATTGAAATTCTGTTAGACCAAGCATAATATAGGCATTAATATCAGTCATTTAATTGCCCAATTGGCATGACAGTCCAAGCCTCATCAAGGAGACTTTCATATTTTTCATGCCTTCCCAACATGCACATGAGCTCATTCATGTCCATTCTTGGGCAGGGAATTAACCATTCCAACATCCACAATTTACTTTAAGCAAATACACACATTCTATTTTCAGTCATACATGCATTCAACAATCTTTTGTTTTCACAATGCATAAACATATATATATATATATAATCAAAAGGCAAGAGTGAGTAGCAAGAGTTTTTTTTTTCTTTTTTTTTCCTCTTTGTTTTGTTCCATCCTAGAACCCACACCACCACTGTGGCTTTTCGTGCTCTCATCCTCTTTCACTTCACCGTGAATGTTGGACCAATCCCTCTTGGTCATGACACTTAGTGTCTCTGGTCTATCTCATACCTCTCAACCATGGAGCCTCCCCACATGATTTGTCTCAGCTGCTAGGACCTTCACAGTCTTACTAACACCTTTTTCATTACTTCTCATTCCAAGCTCTTCAGGATAGTCACATGTCCACATGCACCCCTAGGATGCTCTCATAGTCCTCGCTCCCAAAGATACCTATATCCAAAAATTGAATAGATTCACTTGTTTAGTTTATTCTCATCGGTTTTATCTCTAGAACAAGAGTTTAAACATCATATACACATGTATATTTATAAGCAAAACATTGCAAAATAATCCAATACTTATCTATATTGTGCATTTCCTTGTTGGTCCACAGGATCCTGCTTTGCTTTGCAAGCCTTGGGATCACCTATGGACTTTAATGTTAGGTCAGCATCTAGGCTACTTCACAACATCCTTTTATATATATATATATATATATATATATATATATATATTAGGAATAGTCAAGCCAACCCTCTTTGGGTTTATCAGACCGTCAACAAATCGCCTATACTTATATTAGCGATAAATATATATATATCAGGCACAGTCAAGCCAGCCCTTGTTGGGTTTATCAGACCGTCAACAAATTTCCTATACTTATATCAACAACCAATCATCATCCAAGCAAACCCTCATTGGGTTTATCAGGCCATCAACAACAACACATACCCTTATATCAACCATAAACGACCATTTTCCATATCACCCAGAGACCACACTGTAAACTACATTTGCTTATCCTGACAACACAAGCAATATAATCATATTCATTAGCGTTATTGCTCTAAAATTGTAACCATATTTCACACCATTCACTATCAAGTATTGAGACACCAGGAGTGCGTCCACTCCCTAGGGTGTAATCAATATTGAAAAATCCCTTCATGATCTAACATCAGAAAAGTGTGCACCCTTGTCCGGTGTGTATCATGTAGGCCCTATTCATACTCAAGCAATCAGTCCTAATGCAAATAAAATCAAAACATGTTCTGCATAAGGAATTTTAACAATCTAATATGCATCTTCTTAGCTAGGGTCACAGAAGACTTATCCATTTTTCGAGGCAGTATTCCTTCATTAAGGAGGAATGGGGGCTCCCTTCTCTAAGTTAACAGTCCCTCGGTTTTTTGTCCCAATCCCTTCTTACATTTCATATCCACACATGTCTTACCGACATAATCCATACCATCTCACTCATGTTTCTTACCAAACATGTAGTGCAGATGAGACATTTCCAAAATGTCCAATGGAGTTTCCCTCGAAACCCATTTCAAGATAAGGGAAAACCTTCCCATGAAGTTTGGCTCCTACAGACCATCACACATGATCTTCCTGCAGTGTGTACCTCTGGCACATTCATCAAATATCCAAACAGTCAATTATTATCTGATAATACAATCCAAATTGATTGTCCATAACCAACCAAATGACATTAGTAATTAAATTCAATAGGAATTGCAACTCTGCTTACTACAGAAATTTATTTGCTTAGCAATGAGGTGATCCTCAATTGTGGGTCTCTTGTGAGCAGCACCATCATATCCATTATGATTTTATGCTTACTAGCATAACATGGACACCCACTTACAATACGTCCTCTTGACACAATTCTATGCGAGCCAATAGTGATTAGTAGTTGTCAGCAATTTCTCAAATCTGAAATTTACAAATTCAAATTTACAACTCATTATGCATACAAATTATTATCACATCCATGAGACTCTTCTCATGAGGTTTGGCTCTTTCACATGGTAGATTCTGGTCTTTATCATGGTCTTACCCACTTTGTCATGCCCCAAAAAATCTACCTGAAACCTGAACTTCAATCAGCCAAACATTTGGTAAGTCTTGATGCCTATAACTTTTTCCATTGCTATAACAATCACTGAAGCATTTTCAGAATTTATAAAATTCAAACATTTCCATCTGTTAATCACATCAATATTACCAAAAATCATTTACTTCATGCAATCATTATCATACTTTAAATTACAGGGTACAATCACACCATTCATGTAATTTAAATGAAATGTTTAGATACTCCTTACTTCACAAGTGTATCATTCGTACCACCTTGCTCTTTCATAGAGCATTTTCGACAGCTAATTGATCATGACTACCCTCTTTATGCACTTAATATCCTGCATTCATAACAGCCTTTGAAATGGTACCTGAATTGTCATCAATTCATCATTTCAACCATTATTTATTCATAATATCACATGCACTTATCTCAATGCATTCATGCAATGCATCACAACATTTGCACCTATACTTATGCAATCAGTCACTCACACCCTTCATATGCATCCATTCAATGCATAGCTACAAGATTCATTAAATATTTTAATGCATATCCATTCAATGCTACCTTGCATTGATTTAGGAATACTATGCATTCAACATACCATGCATGGCCTAACCATGACTACCTCATAGAGGATGCATTACTATAATCAATATCATCGATACTTACTTTCCTTGGGCTACTAAGCTCAATCAACATATACAGGAATGACACATTTCTATATGAATGTAGTATAGCATTCAAATATCCACATGGTATGAGGTCTCTTACCTTTACCACTCCATGGAATTTGTCATAATTAAACTCTTACCTTCATGGGTCCTACTTACACCCTTGACATTACCAGTTTGGTTGGTCCCTTGCAGGAGTTTGCAGAATTTGCTCACCAACTTTTGATTCTGGAGTTGTTGCCTTATCCCTTTCTCCATAGGGTTGCTAGTCACATTCATCAGCATCAGCAACTTATTCAGCCATGTCCAGGTTGTCATTGGTTTTCTACTAATGCCAACACCAATGCAATAATTATCATTAGTGGCTCATTATAAATGTATTACCAACATGTAATATCATATGCATGCAAGGCATATCTTCATACATTTCATGTACGAAACTTATAAATGTAATTATAATTAGCAAGACAGGGTTTAAGAAATTTTCCCTTTTCAAATCCCTCATCTTTGCATGGAACTCCTCTTCCACACAACAGTTGGTTTGACTGCAAGGTCTTGCTACCTCTAGGTGTGTAAGTCCTGGATTTCTCATATTGATAGCAACACATTGCTTTTCAAGTAATCACTAGTACTTTGTTTCTCCACACTCAGATTCTGGTGACTCTCCCTTATTCCCTGGAATTTTATTCCTTTCTAGCCCTGTAACCCATTGACAGTCTGCTGAAATCCACTGAAAAACAGTTGGAATTTGCTTGAAAATCCCACTGGAAATAGTTGAAAACTGCTTGAAAAATCCACTTGAAACCCCACTTTTTCATTCTTCCCATCAAGTCTCTTTCCAACTAAGTTTCCGATGTTACGGCGGCCAAAACTCTATTTTTCCCTGCACTCATTGGCGATGCCAAGGACTGTGCATCAACGGTCAGAAAATCTAAGCATCGGGTGGCTAGCTGTTTATACTTTCACAACGGTAGGTGGTAAACCGTCTGTGGATTCCGTGGCTAAACAACTCTTCGGGGGTCAAAAATTGATACCACTAAGCATCGGTGACCGGAACACTAATCATCGGAATGATAGTCTGACTCACAGCCGCAACAATGGACTCATAAATGCTTAAATCTTTTCGACGTTTTGGCGATCAAATCGCCTAATTCCCTTGCCTCTCATCAATGGTCAGAATCACTAATAATTTTTCAATGGCTTTACACTCTTCAAAGTTGGGTATCTTCCCTGCTAACTCCCCGGTGTTTCAGCGGTTGAAGCCTCTAATTTCTTCTACCGTATCAAACCTGCAATGGTCTATCATCGTGAACCTCATCGGCGATAGCATAGGCTAACCTATTGCGTCGACGTCCGGGTGCCCTACGCATCGGATGGTTAGTCATCAAGCCTTCCGCAATGGCGGCCCACAATCAAACTAAGTCTTCTGCAGCTCCTAACTTTGTTGGTGGTCAGAGCCTCTAGAGACTGCGGCATCAGCGCTCGGATGCACTCCCCGTCGGGTGGTTAGTATTCTCGATCTTTGCAATGATGGACATTCAACAAAATTTGACGTAGTTGATCGACGATGTGATCAACTAACCATCGCCGATGACCGATGGTTCCATGAAATAGAAAAAAAATTGAATTTTTTTTTTCTCTTTTGTTGATTCATTTAACTGTCGGTCAGCAAGAGCTTCCTTTATATTTCTTCGACTCTGCCGACTCTATCTTCCCTTATACATCACTGCATCAACTAACAACCACCCCAGCATTGGCAAGTGGAATCTGTAACCTTCGGAGGGTTAGTGGACTAGGCTTCCGCAACGGTGGCGCTTTGTTCCACTAATTCCTTCTGATGTATTCATCAACTTTTGCCGCATTGGCAACATGATCAGTTGTGCGTCAGTGATGCGATCAACTAATCGTCACCAATCGCCAACGGTCCGGTTACTTCATCAAATTTTCAAAAATTCCCTAGCGTTGGTGGTCACAGGATCTATGCGTCGGAAGCATAGTGGTCTAGCCATCCGCAACGGCGAGTGCTCGATCAATTAATCTCCGTCGATGATTTCAACACTTAAACAAAATTTTGAAACTTTCTTCTTCTGTCGGTGGTTGGAACCACTAGCACTGCTGCATCGGTGTTTTAGTCCCCACAGCAGCCGCAACAGTGGAAACCCATTCAACTAACTCTTACTGATGTTCATCGGTAGTTTCCTTGTCTAACCATCGGTGATGAGAACAACTATCTTCCTATTAGCTAGAATATTTCACCTCCTACAGATAGCAAGGTGTTCCACTAGTCTAAATGGTTCAGATCTAGAACAAATAGAGGACAGAGGTTGTTAGCTAGAATATTTCACCTCTTGCAGATAGTAAGGTGTTCCACTGGTCTAAATGGTTCAGATCCAAAACAAATAGAGGACAGAGGTTGAAGACTCTCCCTAGACGCCGTAGATACCTGGAATGTAATGCTTCGATCGTTACCCTGTGTACCTGTAATAAGCTTCAACACGCAAACATATCAAAACCACCAGAATATAATATACTAATCTATGTTAGTGACTAAGGAATCTAACAACATACATGTGAAATCATACAACAAGAATATATGTGGAACAGAAATCAACTTGCATTAAAGAAATATGAAGAAGTTTACAACCAAGCCTTAGTGTTGACATGCATCTTCATGAAACCAAGCATTCTCATCCCCAAAAGGTCTGACTCTAGCTATCTATACTCTCCCAAATGATCTTGGGCCAAGTGATCAATCCAACAACATAACAATACCTTAAGAGTACTCCCCCTCAACCATGGCCATAAGCTTGTATTTATAAGGCTTAATGGATAGGGTAGGTTGAGAGATTAGTGGGTGAGGTGGCCTCTAAGATCCTAGGATGAGGGATATCGGGCACAACTGACCCACAATAGTAGAGATAAGGGAGGACACGAGCCTAATCATCTAGAAGCCTCGAGAAACTTCTCTTTTTCCCTTTTTACCTAGGGTACCGCGTTTCTCCTTCAATGACAGAGCAGTTCTTGTAATAACCGCTTATGGACCAAGCGCCATAAGTGGTGGCACCGCTTGTGTGCAATAGGGGATGGGCGGTGCAAATAAGGGTACCACTTCTGGATAAAGGGGCAAGCATGGTGTTGGGAATTTTCATAGAATATTAATGATAACCATGAATTTCCACTCCAAGAGCTGGGATTCAGGGCAAGTAGGCATGTCAAAGTTCTTATCACATGATGGTGACAAGATTTTGGTATAACAGGATGCCCCCCAAATCATGAGTCTTAGAGGGATATGATAAACGAGAGCTTTGAGAGAACAAGTCATCACCATGAGATGAAAATTTTGGCTCGATCGGAGCATGTCATCAAGTAGGCATCTATAGTACATTAGTATGTTGACTCATAGACACAAGTAACCAAACTCATGGCTGCATACCAATACAAGGCAGATCCATGAGAGGAATAAACAAGCATGGCTACTAGAATACAATGTAGATCCCTGTGATAGAGGACTCAAACTTGGACATAGCTACCAGACATACAACATAGATCTATGTCATATAGATGCAAAATTGAGCATAGCCACGACCATACAAATGTGGGTCCATGCTAGATATACAAAAATCCATCGCAACCTGGGGAAAAGAAATGAGTGCTTTAAACTAACACCTAAGGTATTCATCTCGTCTTCCACAAAGTACAATTCTATCCATGTGATTACAATGATCTGAAGTCGAACATGGTACAAACCACTTGATTATTGGCCAATGATGTGAACTGTTAACAAGTGCAAGGGAGATCACCATTAATGTCAATGATTCCCAAGGTACTCTAGTACAATCTACTGAGTGTGAATAGATATCCTGATGTCAAACACCCAGTCGATTCTATCAATCAAAGGTCAATGATGTGAACCTATGTCGAGAGCGAGAGAATCTGTCATTAAGGCATACAGATCTCAAAGTACTAAATATTGTTTCTAAGACTATTTCCCGGATGATAAGCTGATGTCGACAGGAAAAGTCTCATCGAAGGAGGGCCATGATGAGTCCCACATCAACAACACAAAACTTGGAACATAGTTCTAGAATTATGTGAATGTAGTAACCATATGACTGACTCAAAGATACTGACACAAAGACTGTGTAGACTGCAAAGGTAAAACTTTTTCAAATCCCCTTTGAACATCGGGCGGCACGACAAAAAAACTTGGCAATGACTGAATGGGACAGACACACAATGTGACAGTGGACAATGCATTCTTTTGAAAGACTCAAAGGATTGACATGACTCATGAAAGTGGATCATCACGGAGATCAGCTGAATACCCAATTGACTAACATGATTGTGCAAACAAGTGCCATGTTCAAAGGTAATGACAAACAATTGCCATTATTTGCAAAATTATTCCCTTCCCATTTCCCCCATCATGATTGATGAGTGCCTCTCTTCAGTTTTACGAGTTCATAGAGGGTAAAAAACACTCGATATATCTTGTCAAAAGACAAGTCCAGACTCATATATTTTACGAACCTGAGAGAGGAGATGTTCATTCCCAAAACGGGTCTCTCAATGTTTGATTTAATGAGTCCACTGAAACAAAACTCGGTATCGTTCATGTTTAGAGAGTCTAAATGAATACGGAAGAAGACTCCAAAGGGGTCCTTTTTCATATGATTTAGTCCCTAAGGCCCGAAAAAAGTGTAAAATCATACCTTAGAGAACTCTTCTAGTCATGATTGGCCAAAGTGTTCTTTTTTCGTAAATTGTCCTATCCAAACTGAAAAAGAGATAACCTACCGTCGGACGAACGACTCTTCAAATACTTTAACGAGCGTGAAGAAGACAATATCATTCGATGATATTTTCTTATTTAGGGAGCCTGAAAAGAGTTTAAAGAGAATTCCATGAGGTTTCTTTACACAATGTTATATTTTACGAGCCTGGAAAGAATTGGAAATGGACTCGACGACCTTTTGTATTTAAGGAGCCTGAAAAAGAGGTGAAAAGAGGACTCCATAACGCTTCTTTACAAAATGTTGATTTTTACGAGCCTGGAAAGAAACTTGAAATGGACTCGGACCTTTGATTCTAGATTTTAATGAGCATGATAAAGTGTCGTAATAAACGCTCAATGACCTTTTCTATTTTGTGAAAGTGCGAAAAAACCATAAACAAACTTTCAAAGCTTCTTACTAAAGTTCTCTTATCCTGCAAACGACTTAGAAACAAGTGTTAAATGCATTTAAGACCAGCATTAAGGGATTAAGACAGATAAACTTTGAATAAATTATGATTTTACACCAAAACTATAGTAAGTCAGACCTAAAAATGCCTATATAGGTCAAGTAAATAGTAAAAAATCAAATCATTTCACTATTTACCTCTAGCAGAGAGCACTTGGACCATTTTTTTTAGCCAGATCTTCCACAGCTGATACTGGGAGTTACCGCCGTCCGTTTTCAGCATCGCCAGTTGTAGGTAAAAGTTAAGACCCTTATCTTTCATTTCATAGCATTTATTTTGAGATTTGGTGGCGTTTTGGGCCCATATGGCAAGCCCTAAAACACAAAATGTGGGCACCGCGGCTACCCCCTACGGGATACGTGGTACCACCCGAGAACCGCTCCAATAACATAGTGGATAGGCGGTGCCACTGCCTGTCTCCAATGGTGCATAGGAGATGCCACCGCCTATCTCCAACGATGCACAGGCGGTGCCACCGCCTGTCTCCAACGGTGCACAGGCGGTGCCAACTGTGGATAACTTAAACTAATAGTATGGGCAATATAACTTCATTCTTTTTATTTTCAATGATTTAAGGATGATTCTAATGCATACCATTATTGTTTTTGGCAGGTCTAGGTTGCTCAAAACATGGTGATATGCATGACAATGAGGATGTTGTTGCCGAGAGAAATGTGAGTTGTATTGCCGCACTACGGGACTGTGGGCTCCTGAAGTTCTTTCGAACCCCAAGCATGGTGTCGCATGAATGGTTACTGGAACACATACTACAAATGTGGAATCCAGAGCAGCAGTATTTCGAGGTGGGGGCCCATATACTAATAGTGGAGGTAGAGGATATATACTTCCTGACTGGTCTCTCGAGACGGGGTGCCCCCATCTCACTGACAGGTTCCTGTGGTGGGGACATTACTACCAAAGAGCTCATAGATCAACACTGTGCAACATGGATAGGTATGTCGGGGAAGAAGATCCCCATCAGGGCAGTGACGGATAGGGCTCTAGGGACTGTTTTGTTTACCATGCAGAGGGTGGACAAGAATCAGGGTGTGCACCAGGCTTCCAGGGCACACATGTTGTATGCCATAGAGTCCATGGCACCCATGGTGTTCAACTGGGTGGAAGCTGTGCTTCCAATCTTCAAGGATCAGCTGACTAAGTGTCGATAAGGAGAGCTAAAGCAGTTTGGATTTGGTTCCATTTTAGCTTGCTTCTTCTTCGAGTGGGTTCCACAGATGAGACCTCATGTGGTCTTCCAGAGTCTAAGAGCACAGGACCCCCGTATGCTGAGGTGGGTCCAGGTCATGGCTCGCACAGGAGCGGGTAGGAGAAGGGTGAAGTTTGGTGACCCGTTCTTCAGATGGCTATGAGATTAGATCCTCATGATTGAGGATTATGCTTACGTAGGCACGGACTTCACCGAAGATCCTGACCTACCACTCCCACCTGGCGAACAATGGGGTGACATAGGTGAGAAGCAAGAAACCCTAAAATGGATGAAATGTTTTTATGTTTTTTAAAGTTTTATATTTTTTATGTTAAGTGAAAAGACCTATATATTGTCATGCAGATGTTGGAGCAGCAAGACCTAGAGGAGCATCTCTGTTGGATAGGTGAGTTGGAGCCCGCTTTGTACCATAGGGTGATGATATCACCGGGGAGCTAGAGGAGAACCTGGAGAGGTTGACTCTGGATATCCCAGATGCTAACATAAATGACCTCCCAATGAGATATCAGAGATCCACAGCAAGAGTACCAGGTTGATTCAGTAGGCTGCTACGTAGGGTAGCTTGAGCAATGATGTGCTATCACGAGCACCACTAGTGTATGAGATATGTACTAAAAGCTGACAGCTTCAGGATTTTGTATGATGATTTTGCCTGAAAGCATACATGCTTCAGATGAGGTCTTGGGACCTATTTTTTGTAAACTTTTTCGTGTATATATATATATAGAGACTTTTACACGGTGTTTATATGATTCAAATGGAAAAATGCATTTTCTATGAGTTTTATGTGTCTTTGAATGTTTATTTACAATGTACCATGTTTTATTTAATGCCATGAATGGGAAATATGCCAATATAGGATGTAATTAGCTAATAAGTCAGCAACTACAGTATGTTCCCTAGGGACATGCCTATAAGTAATAGTTTCAAATGATATTTCTAGCAAACGTACCCTCCGGAATAAACGGAGGAGCATCGGGTTCCTAATGGTGTAAACATGGTTTAAATGACAAACCACAAGCTGTGAGTCCATCAAGACTACTAGATCACAAACATCTTGGGAGGCAGCTTCAATCAGAAGACCGATGGCCGCTTCATACTCAACGATGTTATTAGTAGCGGGACCTATGCAAACCGCTCCTGAATTGACCAAATATTCAGCTGGGGAATAGAGGACCCAAGCAGCTGAGGCGAGATTAAAGGTGTGGTGGAAAGCACCATCAGCGAAGCTGTAGAAATCCATCTGCATGACCAAAACATGGTATAAATAGATGCGGACACTAAAAACTCAAAACCATCTTGAAAATACTAAAAGCACACTGAAATTCAATCAATATACATATATACAAGATACTATACAAGAAAACCTAGGCATAGCACCTTTTCAGGTACAACCCATTGTGAGGTTGCCCCAAAGGGATTCCATCATAATCAACGAGCTCGTAAGCTCCTTTCTCTAACACCTTAGAAATAATGAAAGGTCCATACCACATGGACTCGAACTTACCCTTTCCTAGTTTGTCATATCTCTGGTCATAAGTCAAGACTAGGTCACCCTCATTAAAGACACAAGGTTGGAAGGATTTATCATACTATGCCTTAACACATTTCTTATGTGCCTCATTAGCCAAGGAAGCATCTCTGTGAGTCTTGTCAAGGTTACTCAAGTACAAAAATCTTTCTTCCTCTGTGAAAGTGTCTGGGAGAACTTCGACGGTAAGTTGTAAAGATGGAATCTGACATTGGATCGGAAAGACGGCTTCGAGTCCATAGACAAGTTGGAATGGCGTGAAACCAGTAGTTGTTTTCACAGAAGTCCGATAAGCCCAAAGAGCGGAGAAAAGAACATGGTGCTAGTTGGATTTATGGTCTCCAACCATCCGATGAAGCATAGTTTTCAAAACTTTGTTAATGTCCTCTACCTGACCATTAGCTTGCAGATAATATGGCGTAGAGTTTTCATGATGAAATCCTAGCTTGGCACTCAGTTCCTCCATCATTTGATTACAGAAATGGGATCCATGATCAATGACGATGGACTGCGAAACTCCAAACCCAGCTATAATATGATTGAACAAGAAGAGAGAGGTAGTTTTACCAT
Organism: Pseudotsuga menziesii; assembly: GCA_001517045.1. Lineage (NCBI taxonomy): Eukaryota > Viridiplantae > Streptophyta > Pinopsida > Pinales > Pinaceae > Pseudotsuga > Pseudotsuga menziesii. Next base: position 94,068 of record LPNX010459020.1, on the reverse strand, counting down.
CTTCTGCATATGCAGGCATAGCCTCAACCCATTTTGTGAAATAATCAATGGCTACGATGATGTAACCATTCCCCCCGGCTGAGGTAGGCTTATAATGCACGAAGTGAATACCCCATTTGGAGAATGGGCCAACGGCAACAATGGGGTATAGTGGAGCAGGATGGGTGCGCTTTTTAGGATAAAAATATTGACAAGGTGGGCATTTCTTAACAGCCTCATGATAGTCTTTGAAGACAAAAGGATAGAAATAGCCAGTGTGAAGGATTTTTTGGGCTATATCCATCCCAGATAAATGACCTCCACATGCTATAGAGTGGCAATCATTCAACACATGTTCATCCTCCGCATGGGTGACGGATACGGTGGCGATCATCGTGAGATAAATGTGGTTGAAAACACTGCATCTAGAGATAAATCAGCAAATCTCCATACCAAGGATCAGTAGTGCTAATCAGGAATAGGAATTCATCTGGGAATGAATCACTGGGCTCAGATTCTGTTGTAGCACAGGGAAGATCACACATAAGCTCTGCAAAAACCAAGGATTTCTTTGATGTGGCCTTGGAAAACTCTAGATCAAACTCCTGAAGGATGACGATCCAACGAGAGTACTTGTCCCCAAGTACCTGACGAGTCAATATGTAGTACATTGGGTTCTGGTCTGCCAATACGGTGGTAGTGCAGAGCATAATGTAATGACGAAACTTTTGTACAACAATCACCGTAGCCAATGCTAACTTCTCCACACGTGAATAATGAGTTTCAGAATCCATAAGATTCTTACTGGCGTAATAAATCATGTGTTCCTGACCGTGGAGATTGTCCTGCACTAAAACCATGGCGATGGTAGTAGCAGAGGCAGCAATATACAAGAGAAAGTCCTTTGAATAATCTGGGGGGTGTATCATGGGTGAATGAGTCAAAGCATCCTTAAGATTATCAAAGGCACATTGGGCCTGGTCATCCTAGAAGAATGGTGTATTCTTCTTGAGGAGACGCATATAACCGTGCGTTTTCTCTGCAAAATTGCACATGAAATGGTGGAGAAAGTTTGCCTTCCCCTGCAAACTTTGGAGTTCAAGGAGGTTGGTTGGGGCTGGTAGATCAACAATAGCGGCAATCTTTAAAGGATTGATCCAGATGCCATCTTTGGATACCACAAAGCCTAGCAAACGTCCCGTCTCAATGCAGAAAACACATTTATGCGGATTGAGCCATATATTATAATGACGAAATCTCAAGAATATGTCTCTAAGATGACCAGGATGGTCCTCCCGTAGTTGTGAATGAGCAGGGACGTCGTCAAGGTACGATTCAACAATATGTTTAATATTGTGAAACGCATAGGACATCACATGCTGGAATGTGGCTCCAGCATTCTTCAATCCAAAAGGTAACTTCTTATATGTAAAGGATCCCCATGGGAAAATGAATGTCATCTTATGCTGATTAGAGGGTAATATCTCAATCTGATTATAACCAGAGAAGCCATCCATAAATGAAAAGATGACACTTCCAGCGCAGTTGTTGATAATATGATCGATATGCGAGGTAGGGAAGTTGTCCTTAGGACAAGCTTTATTTAAATCCCTAAAGTCGATGCAGACTCTAATGGTGCCATACTTTTTATTGACAAGGACAACGTTCGATACCCATTCTGTCAGAGGTATAGGATAAATAAACCCAGCTTTCAGAAGTTTCTCAATTTTATCTTTAATAGTTGCGGCCTTCCGAGGATGGACTTGCCTAAGTTTCTGCCTGACAGGTTTAGCCATGGGATAAGTTTTAATCTCATGGACTACAATGGAAAGGTTAATCCTTGGCATCTCTTCATAAGACTAGGCAAAAATATCACGGAATTCCTTAAAAAGTGCCTTATATGCTTCAGATTCATCTACCAAGCAGTTCTGCCCAACATGAACATGCTAGATAACATCAGGCCTGGCTGATATGTCAATCGGGTTCGTCTGAGTAATGTTGCAAAGGTTTCCTTCAGAATCTGTATCTTGCAACAATATAGGACTTTGTAGAACGTTGACAATATCAGTAGGAAAAAAGGATGAAAAATAAGGGCTAACCGAAATAGTGTTGGGGAGGAACATGGATCTATGATGGTGATCCTCCCAAATGGGCTCATTTGTATTCATGATCTCTATAATGGACTCATCGGAAGGAAAAGTCTCAGAGAGATAGTCTAGAACCAGAAGAGAAGGTTCTAACCAGTACGGTAAATGGTAAGGGTCCGAAGGCACTAGATGAAGGTCATCAGTGTGATCATCGGAAAAGGTTTGAATGGTGTCATACATAGCTTTATGTGGACTCAATGAGGTGGACTCAACAACACTTTTTCCCTTAGGCTCATAATCAAATGAGGCGATAATATGGACTATCACGGTATCCGTGCTAGGCAGAGTAGATGGAAAGATCCCCATAAGGGATGAATCCTTCAACATGCCTACCCCAATCGACTGGTAAGGAGGAGGGGAATGGCCTAACATGGGGATGTTATTAGCCATGGAGGAAGTAACATCCGGTGTACAGAAATCAAGCTGATCAATAGTAACAATTATCCCTAGATGCAGGAATTGGACTATTTGAAACACTGTTGAGGCAACAGCAATCATGGCATAGAACCAATTCCTTCCTAGAAGGAGGTTGTAATCTAAAGGGGCATCTACCACTTCTACTTGGATGAAAATGGTTTTGCCCCCCAGCTCGACCGTTAGGGCTGATATGAGACCATGGGGTTGGAAACCCCATCCGTCAAAGGCTTTAAGGGTCATAGGTGATGTGACAAGCTCGAGAGAGCCAAGAGCTTTCCAACAATTCAGAGATAACACTAAGGTCGAAGCTCCTTCATCTAGTACCGTTCAAAATACTTTATTTCCCACTACTTTCGTAATGATCTAAAAAGAAAGTTTATGTGGTAATCTAGGTTTGTAGTTCTCAACATTGAAATGAATCAAGTTAGTGTTATCCAGGTCTAAAGCTCCTAATGTAGTCAACAAGTTATTGTGCTGTGTGGGGAAACTTTGGAGCACTTCTAGGGTAGACATCGCACAAGGTGCCTGAGCGAGATCTTCAACTACATTATAAAATTGAGCAGCTTGGGCATTGGGATTAAAGACAGCCTTCCGAAGAGTACTCTTAGGTGGGCGCAAAATCATGTCGAGAGTAGGCTTCTAGATAGATAAGGGGACAACAGACAAGGATTCCGGAGAACTAGTAGAGGGAACTTTCCCTAAAGAATATTGATCTTCTTTCTTATCTATAGGTTTATCATAATTCTGACTTCGAGTTTGCAAATGGATGGTATCTAAGGACATCATACGAATTTCCTCTGACAAGCTAGAGTTGCCCTAATTAGACATACGGTCTATTAGTTGTTGTTGAGAGGGAAAAGGATCTGTAAGTACTACAGGTGCGGGATTGGACTTCAAAAACTGGGAGATTTTGTCCCAACGAGGAAACTCCTTTGAAAAGTGGTCACCACCACATAGTAGACAGGGATATTTTGCCTTCCTTTTCCCTTTGTTGTTATCATTGTTGGTTGGTCTTGGAATCTCCTGTTGGTTTCCAGGTTTTTTATTTCTATTTTTACCTTTCTTTTTATTACCCTAGGTTTGAGTACTTTGAATAGAATTGACCTTGGTGGAAACCTTAGGAGTCGAAGGAGTAGGGGTCATAGTTTGGTTTTTCTTGGTAGGTTTTTCTACGGATGGGGACTAGATTGAACCAACAATCCCATCAACAGGTACTTCTACTGGTGGCCTGGTAGGATAAGTGCTGGGGTGAGGAGCTTGAGGAATAGACCAAGTCTAGGTCATAAAGAGTTCCAGACTAGGAATAGACCAAGTCTAGGTACTGAGCTCGACTAATTGCTTGCTCTTCGGTAATGGTACCGCATATAGCCACATCTCAGGCAATAGGAGGCAACAAGGATTTAGTGAATGGGAGGCCACGAGGGATTGTGTCAAATGGGGTCATTGATCAACTTGGACAAATCAGGTAAGTCCAAAGTCGTTGGGAAAGGTAACTGTCGGTTGGGCTGCACATACTAGTAATATTTATATGGTATATAATTACCAATAGGACCATAAGTAGACTGATAAATAGGTTGTTGTGACGAAGAACTACCGAAAGATCTGCCCGCAGGGGGTTGATTTCTAGGATTAGGACCGCTAGGACCACTAGGGCCTCCAGGAGGAGGACCACCAGGGCCACTGGGACCACCAAGACCACTGGGACCACCAGACCCTTCGAAGCCCCCAGGAGGTGGTAAACCTACAAAGCCACCGAAACCACTAGGAGGAGGGCCACCAAACCCTCCTGGTCTAGAAGGAGGAAAGCCACTAGGTCCCCCAGGACCACCAAGACTGTAAGGAGGAAAGTTTCCAGATCCTTCGGGACCATTAGGTCCCCTAGGGGGAGGACCTCCATAAGGTGGTCCTCCGAAACCTCCTGCAGTATGTATGGGTATCTCCCCCATAGCTGGCATGTAAGACCAGTTGGGTTTCCCCCATGGCATAAAAGTGTTACTAGGGTATGGAATTCCAGCATAAGGCATTCCTATAACATTGGGTGGATGATTACCTACAAGTATTTGATAACCATAACCTCCATAAGACTGAATGATTACAGGTTGTGCCCCCAAGGGATGACCTAAACTGGATGGGGGATTAACCACATTAGTATGGGTGGGAGGGACATAAACTACATATGGTTCTATGTTAGAGGTCTGCCCTTGACTAGGTACAATTCTGGTGTCAGATAACGTAGGTCGTGCCGGGGGTTACCCCCTGGCACTAGAAGGCACTGACGAAATGGGAATTGAAGGTTGGGCCCCAAGTGTAGAAGACCTGGGTGGATTAGGAACAGAAATAACATGAGAGGTGATAGGGGTGGTAATTTGACCTAGGTTATGGGTTTTTATTGGACAATCTATAATCGGTTCAATGGGTCTCATAGAATCGGCCAGTGAACGATATCCCACAGGAAGAGATGTGGAACGTACTGGTGTCGAGCCTAATAGGTCATCGATCTGCTTGTCAATATCCTGTACATAGAGAATGGTAGCATGGTATTGCTTATGTTCTTCTTCATCTTCAGAAGATTTTACACGGGTGCCAAATGAGGCAATGGCCTGTCTTATAGGTGTCTCCCAAAACGGAGCATTGGGACCAAAATCCGGACGGGTTGTATCGTCAACATGACCTTTCATGGGAGAATGGAACAATGTATTCCCCAAGAAGGTTGTTGGACCAAGGGAGGCGAGTGTGAAGAATATGGTACTCCACTTTCCACAACCACATTGTCTCCCACTTGGGAGGTGGTAGCAGATCCTTGGTTGATAGCTTCCATGGGATTTTCTCCTGAACCAGGAATAAAATTAGGTGGAAAGCCCTGTACTCTGCTGGACTGTCTTAACTCAGCTATTTTGTATAGTTCCTATCTAACCTAGGGTCTGAAAATCTAGAAAACACACCAAAAAACTTCCCTACACAAGCTATAGGTCAAAACAAGCAGACTTAAAATGATAGGAGGAGTTCAACAAGTCAGGTCTCTCACCAGGATTTTCAAGAAGGTGCGAATCATGATATACCTCGAGAGTACATGCATAGTAATCTCCCTAAATGTTATTTTTGGTGTATGGCTCCAGATAAGATGGCCAAAGGGATTTTCTCAAATAGATAAGGTATCCTAGTGGGGTCTCCCGATATACTCAAGGTACGTGGGAGCTTGAATCGGTAGTAGTGTTGTCTAATGCATAACCGTACACAAGGGACCTTCTGATATACAATAGAGTACGTGAAGTACCTTTCTATATACCTCAAGGGTACGTGAAAGGTCGTTCGATATACCGACGGTACGTGGAATAACCGTGCAAGTCCCGGAATGTAATGCTGACAAATAACGACAGCTCCTATGCTTAACGATGCTCAAACACGTCTCTAACCTATCACTCAAGTTACTACCAAAATTTTAACCTACAACTACCATTAATTTTAACTTGTACGGATAGGTGAATGCATGATGTTTTGATAGAAAAGTAAAACCATGCAATATGCTTGTGCAAAATGTTCACTTTACCGTTCAGTATGCCTACTTACGGGAGGGAAAGAGAGTGTTTTCTTTTTGTTTCAAAACCAACAATACTTCCAAACAATAGTCATGAACATCAAAAACAAAGACAAGCAATAACTTTTCCAAACTGATTTCTTCTTTTTGAAAGCAAATGAGAAGGGGAAGAATCTCTTTTCGTAAAAGAAAAACAAGAAGCACACCTATATGCAAATGCACTCTAGTTTTTCAATTTTCTCAAAACATAAGCAAATCTAACTTAAAACTACCAATTTTTTTTTTATTTTGATCGAGATAGTTCTAAATGTATGAGAGATGAAAGATCATGAAGGTCCTGAAAGCTTATAAAGCCACTCAGAAAACCAATGTCCAATGCTCAATGATAATATCCTAATATCAGTCAAAAAATTTCATTTTTAAAGGAAGGAAAAATAAATTTACTATGCAAATAAGAAATGAAACCTAGAAGCTAATCTAGTGTTCTTCTTTTAGTCTATGCAACAGAAATGAAAAGAGATTTTAATAACACCCTAAGCTTTTCAAAAAACAAGAAATCCTTTCATAAACACAACCAACAAGCATAGAAGCGGATGAACAATCAAAAGACCTAATAAAACTTTTGAAATTCCACTCAAATCAATCTTAAACCATAAAATTATCAAGCCACAAACATCAGATTCAGTAACACAAGTCTGATAAGCAGAACTAAAAGCAACAAAATCCAAATTTTTGCAAAGAAAAATGAGGAAAAAAGGCTTTGGGATGATGCCTACCTGGCACTGCGCTTCTCGGGTGTTGACAGAGTGTTTCCTACACAGCACCGCTTCTCGCCAACAGGTTATAGGTGGTGGCACCATGTACTTCCCACTTTGTTCAGGTGGTGGCACTGCTTCTCGTGCATAGCATAGGCGCGATTCCCTGTAGATGACCAAAACACAAGAAGAACGATGGATCAAGTCAGAAAAATACTAGATCAAGGAAAATAATGTTGAATTGAGTATGAAAACAGAGCATAAAAGATCCAAATAACTCAGATCTAAACAGATCTGGAAGTTTCAAACCCAAATGAAGTAAGTCAGAAAGTAGATCTGACTGAAGAGAGTTAAAGAAGAAGGAGCCTGGATTCGGACAAGAGTTGTAGACCGAGGAAGATCAAAACAATTGAAATAACTATTCCCCAGTGGAGTCACCAGATTTTTTAGCTGGAATATTTCACCTCCTGCAGACAGTAAGGTGTTCCACTAGTCTGAATGGTTCAGATCCAGAACAAATAGAGGATAGAGGTTGAAGATTCTCCCTAGATGCCATAGATACCTGGACTGTAATGCTTCGATCGTTACCCTGTGTACCTGCAATAAGCTTCAACATGCAAACATATCGAAACCACCAGAATATAATCTACTAATCTATGTTAGTGACTAAGGAATCTAACAACATACATGTGAAATCATACAACAACAATATATGTGGGACAAAAATCAACTTGCATTAAAGAAATATGAAGAAGTTTACAACCAAGCCTTAGTGTTGACATGCATCTCCATGAAACCAAGCATTATCATCCCCAAAATCTCTGACTCTAGCTCTCTATACTCTCCCAAATGATCTTGGGCCAAGTGATCAATCCAACAACATAACAATACCTTAAGATTTCTCCCCATCAACCATGGCCATAAGCTTGTATTTATAAGGCTTAATGGATAGGGTAGGCTGAGAGATTAGTGGGTGAGGTGGCCTCTAAGATCCTAGGATGAGGGATCTCGAGCTCAACTGACCCACAATAGTAGGCATAAGGGAGGACACGAGGCTTATCATCTAGAAGCCTCAAGAAACTTCTCTTTTTCCATTTTTACCTAGGGTACCGCGTTTCTCCTTCAATGACAGAGTGGTTCTGGTAATAACTGCTTATGGACCAAGCACAATAAGTGGTGGCACCGCTTGTGGGAAACAGGGGACGGGAGGTGTGAACAAGGGTACCGCTTCTGGATAAAGAGGCAAGTGCGATGCTAGGAATTTTCATAGAAGATTGATGATAACCATGAGTTTCCACTCCAAGAGCTGGGATTCAGGGCAAGTAGGCATGTCAAAGTTCTTATCACATGATGGTGACGGGATTTTGGTATAACACTTTCATCGATTGTCGATGGTCGGACTTAGAAAAAATTTCAAAATTCTTCTTCTCTCCCTTCCTTTCTGAACTTCATTGGTTCAACTATCTTCTATTCATCGGTGAAATAGTTCAATCAACAGCCGCAATGATGGCTCGTCATTTTCGATCTTTTTCCGTTCAACGGCCCAATTCGTTAATATGTTCCGATCAATGGCTGAAGCATAACTTGATCAGAATCGGCAGTCAAAATGTCTTCTCATCGGAAGGATAGTGCTCTGGGCTTCCGCAACGGCGGTTGCATGAACCACTAAATTCTTCCAATGGCCGACGATTTCAAGCCTTAGAAAAAATTTTAAACTTTATTTACAGTGTCAGCGATCGCAGGCTCTATCTGTCGAAGGCATAGTGGTCCAGCCATCCACAATGGGGGCGGTCAATCGACTAAGCATAGACGATCCATCTGTCTAATCCTTTTGATGTGCTGATGACCAAACACTTAGAAATTTTCCGAAATTTATCCTCTGTAGCCTTCCACTGCATTGGTCGTCGGATCAACTATCCGTCGGGTGGCCTTCCCACTAAGTGCTCCAATGGGCCAATAGTTCTGGCACTTAGAAATTTTCTAAGTTTTCTTGTATTCACCCATATTTTCCTAGTTTCTTCTGGACAGTAGGCAACCTGCCCCTGTTATCTGATCTGTCATGGCCCATTCAGGCCCATGCTGCAACCAAAGCCCTGATACCACACAATAATATCGTCGACCCTCTGACTGGTGAAAAGGACGCTACTAACACTAAACATATAGGAAAACATCCCCATGAACATGAATAGGCATATAATGTTGAAATAAAAATCTTAAACATAATACATACTAAGATGCATAATCCTTCATATACATAGCGGAAGCAAACATACATTCATTCAAGTATGCCATAGGTTCATCAATCATTAATCGATAAATACAATTGTAGAAGTAAAATGGACAAGAATACTCATCTGATAAGAACTCATCCCGCAACCAGCTACATCGCTACAACATTCCACCCAACCATAGGCCAGCGTGCTCATCAATCTCTCAGCAACACTGCCACCCCTGAACTGGGCATGATTCCTGAAGGAATAAGGGTCAAAGCAGGCTTACACATAGCCAAGGTACACCAATCAGCCAAGCCCACACAGTAGGGTTTATCAGGCCATCAAGGATCTAGGGAAGGATAAATGCTAAGCTGGTGACCTCAAACACCAGTTTTCTCAAGCATACCTAGCCTCTAATCCTACTCTCAATAGTCCGAAGACCAACCACTACATACCGCAGAAAAACAAACAGTTCACAGCTCTGTGAAGGAGATGAAGACAATAGGGTGACAACCCCAAACCAAAAGGTGAAACACAGTTCAGGTTAAACAATGCTTCAGATTTTTTCTTGGCCCTAGCGTGGCCAAAACAACTCAACAACAATCCCAACAGCCTCAGCAACCATCTGACTTAAACAATGCTTCAGAGTTTTTCTTGGCCCTCGTATGTAGGATGCCTTAAATTTCATAGCACAGGGCCCAACTGTGTTTACTAATCCTTTACCTAACAATCAAAATATGAACTCCAGGACTGTTGATCCTGGTTATGCATGTGGTGGAACTCAAAAGCCGCTGGAGGCCTCTAGTGGTCATGGTTGCATAAACATGGTGAATGTTATAAATGTTGTGACACATACGAAAGACTATGGTTCATCACAATATGACCTTGGGAAAGAAACTGCTCCACCCGAGATCTCTTTGTGAATTGAAAAGCCTATGGATAAGCCTAAAGTTCTGCCTCGCATTCCTAAGGGAGTCTTGAAGTGCTCAAGCCACAATCCTAATGCTTGAGACACCCAGAACTATTCTATTGTCAAGGATTTGGGCCAGACTCCTTGTGTGATGTCCACATTAGAAGTGATTCAGACTTGTCCTTCATAGAGAAATCCCTTGTTGTCTGCTCTTGGGGTTAGTGATGATAGCTCCTCTTCCATGATCAAATTTGAAACTCATGGAATCCAGCCTTGCTTTCCTTACTACATGTCTCTATTGATTCATGTAGAGTTTCTCAACAACACCATCATGTGTATTGTTATTGATGAAGGCGTTGCTGCTTTCATGATGTCTTTGGCTTGTTGGAAGGGTTTAGATTCTCCTACATTGTATCAGTCTGCCAACATGTTGACTGCTTTCAATGGAAGGTCATTTTGCTGCACGGTGTACTTCCTTCTATAGAGGTCCAATTGGGAGGGAAGACTATCACGATCGAGGTTGAGGTGGTTGATGTGCCCCTTGACTACAATCTTTTGCTGGGTAGGAACTGGATGTACAATATGCAATTTGTAGCCTCTTCCCTAATTTGAGTGGTTTGTTTTCTATTTAATGGGAAGATCGTTACTATTGATCAAAAGTCCTTCTAGAATCTGAGTGTAAACACATCATCGGGAGCTTCTATCCCGATTATCAATCATTCTCAGCTGCAAACTGAGAATGTGGGTGTGGGTATGTAACCTTCTCTCATGGGAACCTTTAGTTGTCCTGCACCCATTCTTATGATTGGGTCTAGTCTTCGTGAGGCTTCATCCTCACTGAATTCAGTATCCTTTCACACTACTCATATGGAGGACCCTTGAATTATTCCTTCACTAAGTACTTCGAGTATACCTGTTAAGACAAATGTCTCGTTGCCTGCAACAATGGTGGCGTATCAAGCGAATATTGATCAAGTTGTAGAGCCTAGTCCTTCCTCTTCGCGAATGGAGTAGGAGGACCCTTATGTGTTTCCTGCACGGGCAGTAGAGTCATCTCACTCTCATGACTGCCTTGATGATTTTTTTCCGTCAAATGAAGCTATTCTTGAGCCCATGTCTGGGATTGAACAACCTTGGGAAGATTTTTACCATAGATCATATTTCCTTCCTAAGCTTGATCGTTTAGAGTGTGATGACTTTAGGGTGATTCTAAGCGAGAAGGTTGATAGCCCCATGGTCCTATTAAGCTCTCTTGGTCATATGGCTGAAGGGAACATGGCTAACCTGTCACCAATGATTCCTATCAACATTTCTTGTGATCATGGTAAGATTGAGAATGTTTACATTGGGGTGGATTGTTCCCTCAATGAGATTAAAGAGTATATCGAGTTGTTTAAGGAGTTTCGTGATGTTTTTGCTTGGTCATACAAATAAATGCCAGGTATAGACCCTCGTATTGTCGAACACAAAATCAAGACCTATCCAGATGCAAAACCGGTTCGACAACATTTGTGTGTCACGAATCCTAGAAAAGAACCCGCCATTAAAGCAAAGATAGAAAAATTGCTCAAAGTTGGTTTTATCTATCCCATTCCATTGATGGACTAGATTTCAAATCCCATTCCAATGGATAAGAAGCAAGGAGTGATCTAAATATGCACTGATTTCCGTGATTTAAATCAAGCCTATCCTAAAGATAATTTCCCTACACCATTTATTGATCAAATTTTGGATGAGTGTGTGGGAAGTGAGGTATTTTATTTTATGGATGGCTTTTCTGGATATAATCAGATACAAATTAAACCTAAGGATCAACACAAGGCCAAATTTATTTGTTCTTGGGGAACTTTTGCATATCGAAAGATGCCCTTTTGCATTAAAACTTCGGAGCTACGTTTCAGTGAGCCATGACCTTGATCTTTCATGATCTTAAAAAGATTATCGAAGTTTATTTGGATGATCTAGCTGCTCACTCTCATTTGAGAGTGTGTCATCTTTACCATTTGTGATTAGTGTTTGAAATATGTCACCATTATCAAGTTCGTTTAAATCCTCATAAGTGCATCTTTTTCATGAAAGTTATTCATTTACTAGGATTCATCATATCCAAGGAGGTTATTAGAGTCGATCCCTTGAAGGATGAGGCAATACTTCAATTGTCTCCCCTGCATAACCTTTGACACCTTCAATGTTTACAAGGTATGGAGAACTTCTTGCAAAGGTTCGTGGTCAATTTTGTCAACTTGACTAAAGGCTTCATGCATTTTTTGAAGAAGGACACCCCTTTTTACTAGGATGGGTCAGCCCAGGAGTCTTTCAATGCTCTTAAGAAATCCTTAGCAATAGCCCCCGTGTTTAGTCCACCAAACTATAGCCGTGAATTTTTTTATTTATGTGGCCGCGTCTCAGGAGACGGTTGGTATGGTATTGGTTCAAGAGGATAAGGAGCTCCATGAGCATGGCATATATTATTTGATTCGAAACCTTACTGATGCAGAACTTTGTTATTCCCATGTGGAGAAGCTAGCCTTAGCCACAGTTCATGCGATTCAGTGTTTGAGACATTAAATTCCTCTTCGCCAAACTTTGTTCGTAGCTCACATCAATCCATTTCAGTTTGTCCTCACTAGAAGGATGATTGGGGGAAAGTATAATAAATGGATTGTGATTTTGCAAGAGTTTGATCTTGAATTTGTTTCAGCGAAATCGAAGAAATCGTTAATCTTTGCTGAGCTCATATCAAATTTCCCAAATTTGCATGAAGAGGAGGTTTATGAGGATTCTTTTGTCAATAAGCATATATTCCTCATCTCAACTGCAAACCCTTGGTACAGAGATATTATCGTGTATTTTCAAACATTTAGGTGCCTACTCATCTCTCACGAGATGAGCGGCGACGAATACGTCACATACCAAAGAACTACCTCATAGTGGATGATACTTTGTACTGCTGTGGGGTGGATTCCATTTTATGTCATTGTTTAACTCATGATGAGGCTGAGGTCATGCTTAATTATTTCCACAGAGGGGCGTGTAGTGGTAATTTATCTGGGATTTCTACAACCCAAAAAATCTTAAGAGCGGGCTATTTTTGTCCGTCCATCTTTAAAGATTGCATTAATGTGGTCAAGAAGTGCCACCCTTGCCAGGTGTTTGCACGTAATATGTGCTCGCGTCCTGCCCCTTTGCATCCTATTTTCACCGCCAATCCCTTCACCAAGTGGGGGATTGATTTTATGGATTGCAACCCAGCTTTGGCTAGGGGGCACCATCATATTATTGTGGCTGTTGATTACTTCACAAAATGGGCAGAGGCTATGCCCACGGTTAAATCTGACGGTGAGACAGTCGCGCATTTCATATTTAACTAGATTATCACCCGGTTTGGAATTTCGAGAGAGATTATCACTAACCATGGTAGGCACTTTCAAAACAAAATGATGGAAGAGTTGGCTTCCAAGTTAGGATATAAGCAAGAGCACCCTCTTCTTGTTACCCTAAAGAAAATGGACATGTTGAAGTAGTGAAAAAGTCACTTTAGTCCATTCTCCAACGAACCATCGAATAGAGAAAGAATAATTGGCATATCATGTTTTATCCTACTTTGTGGGCCTATAGAACTGTGGTCAAGACTGCCACTGGTTTTTCTCCCTATCATCTTGTGCATGGGTTGGAGTCAGTATTACCAGTTGAATGTGAAATCCCTTCTTTAAAGCTAGCTGTGGAGCTTTTACCAGAGACTTCCACATTGGAAGAGTGTTTGGTCCACTTAGAGCAGCTTGATGAGCAGTGTCGAGATGCCTTAGTGGCTCTTGAGGTTAACAAGCATCGTGTTAAGGTCCAAAATGATAAGTTTGTCTGTCCTAGGAGGTTTAGTGAAGGTGACTTGGTCCTTTTGTGGGATCAATATAAGGAACCCTTGGGGGTAGGAAATTTTAATCCTATGTGGCATGGTCCTTATGTGGTTAAGCGTGTCTTAGAGAAAGGTGCCTATCAGCTGGTTGATTATGAAGGGACAGCCTTGGCGAATCCTAGAAATGGGCTCTATCTCAAAAAATACTATGCATGATCTTCAGCCAGGGATGATTTTCGTATATTATTGTACAGTTTTGCATTGCATAGTTAGGTTTTCTTATGGTGATCAAGTTTGTTGATTAGCCTTTGTTTGCTATGGAAAATTTCGATGGAGTCTTCCATTTACATAGGATTCGCTAATGGTGCTAGCTGCCACACTCAAAACTCAGCTTCGGCGATCTATACTCCTAAGGGTCAAGTATTGTCTTCAGGAGGCATATGCTTACGGCCTTCATCAAACAATGTTGTTGAATATAGTGTCATTATTGAGTTATTGCGTGATGTCATTTCACATGGTGTTCATTCTCTTGAGGTACATCTTGATTCGTAGTTAGTGGTTTCACAACTTAATGGCTTGTATCGTATTAGGGATCCAACATTATTGCGATGATTGTTACATGTTAGATTGCTAGAACGACAATTTGAGAGTATAACATACATTCATGTTCCAAGAAATTTTAATCAAGTTGTTGATTCATATGCTAACTATGTGTTAGATTGGCATTTGTTTCATAGACCATAAGCATTTCACAAACACATTTTACACATGTAAATAGAATAATAATCGATCATCATAAATATTTTTCATTAAGTTCAAAAAGGTGACGTCATAATACATAAGTGTCATATACAAAATTGGGTCTTCTGAGCCACCAAAATATACTACACGATCATACAAAAAATATACACCTAGGTCTCTAAGCCTAAGCTGGAGGAGGGTGCTGATCATGGTAGCACACCATGGCTCTAGCTAGTTGATGAAACAATTGAACCCATGCTCATGGTACTCCAACCACCTGGCATTGCATGGCCTCATGAAAGTCCTCAACTTGTGCCATGGGTACTCTCTGTGACAATCGAACAAAGTTCATGTGAATGCTCTAGAGCGTCCGCTCTGCATCCGCACCCATGATCTCATCACCTCTTCCCCTCCATCGATGACGAGGAAATCCATCTGGTCATCGTGGTCCTACATCTGCATATACATGACAGAGTGTCACTATGTGTCGTCACACCAAAAACATGTCTTTTGATTTCATATATCAAAAAACACAAAAAAATTAAATAATTCAAAAATTAAAAGTGGGTTTGGGATTCGTTACCTATGTCTCCATAAGCCCCTCCTAGTGGTAGGGGCATGTCTGGGTCGCCACGGAAGTCAATCCCTGCATAGGGATAGTCATCTATGGTGATGAGCTATCTCCGCCACCATGGAAAGAACTCTGTTGGGTAGGGGTTAGCCACCCTTCCACCTCCCAGTCCACACATGACATTATCCCAGTGTCACTGAGCTAGATCCCGCACTCCATGGGGAGCAATGTCTACTCTAGGGATTAGCCCTGGCACCTGCTCAATAAAGAATGTGCTCAGTATGCTGCCAAACCTGAAGTTTCTCACCCTACACATCTTGCAGTCACTGAGTTGTTTTTTCATGTTGCTCAGCGGCGTAGTACTCCATTCATATATTGTAGGTCGCATACACTCTATTGCATAGAACATCATTGGCCATGAGGCCTAGTGGAGTGATGCCAAACCTGCAATCCTGCCTAATTCCAAGAGTATCACTTTTAGCCCCAGAATCTGAATCGTGTTTGTCAATATTTGACTCCCAACATTCTCTGTATTGGGAGGGTAATACATAGTTATGTAGTCATCTATAGTCAACCTGCCTCCTGGCCCACAAGATCGTAGGTTCACCACCTCCCCTCATCGGGACAAACCTGTGATGAAATATATGTTCGCAACCTCAATGTTTAGTGACATCCCATCTATCTGAAAAGTTTCAGACTCTGGATCCTAGTAATCTACCAGCACCTAGAGTAGTCTTGGTTTTTCCTTCAAGCTGGCAAGACACCAAAACTTGTATAAGCCACATGCCCATAATTCTTGTTGAGCCATGAGGTCAACCTAAGTAGCTTCCTCAACATCACCATGTTCCCTCTCTCTCCACTCTAGTACCATCATGCACAAAAAACACAATTTGTTATCATTATTTGGCCATTAAAACCATGTTCACGTCCCTATACACGATTGTATGTAAAACAGTCATGTATGTACGCGATTTTCATGGAATTTTTCACATATGGTCATCCCTATATGCGGAAAAATACCCTATACCTGTGTGGGCCAAAAGACCCAAGTTGGGATGGCCTAATGACCATGAAAATTTAAATTTTTTGCATGAAAATGAAAGAGAAGGGCAAGGGAATTTACCTGGATCAAACGTGGAGGGATTTTGCTAGACGATGCTCCTAGAATTCACTTCTGAAGTTCTAGACTCAAATGCACTATGGTGGGTAAAAATTCAAAATGGTATGAAATTTTTTAATTTTTCACTATTTTATAGAAAAAAATTGAAATTTTTACCCACATTCTATAGTTTTTTACCATTTCTGACCGTTTTGGACCGTTTGAACTAATTTGATGTTGTAGGAGCCCGTTTTAAGTGCGGTTTGACCATGTCTTCGACCCATTCATGCCTATTTCAGGTAATATGTCTAAACTGGCATATAGGTTAGGATTTCACATCTGCTTGCATTTTGCATATCCTTATGACCGTTTCATCTTAAACTTAGGTATGAACCCATTCCATCTTGTCACGGAACCTTCTTGTTGCTTTTAGAAGTGACATTATGTGAATGGTAGAGCTTTCCCATACATGGGTACCCTAGTTAGATCCTATATTGCATTTGCTTCCCATGCCGACATTTCTCCTTTAGGATGTGGGAGTCCTTTGTATAGTACTGCCATGACTTTGAGCAAGAGCTTCATACTCCTCTTGAACTTTATGCTGGCCATTCCCCTGGGACTCCCTTGTATATGTCAAGTTGTAATTGCATTATCATGAGTTTTGCTTGCCTTATTGAGCCTTATGTCAGATTCCCTGACTTTGATTATCAGCCATATAGCCTGAGCTTGTCTCATGTCTCTCTAAGTAGAGCCTTTTTACATATCTTTTGCAGCTTGATTCTCCATTTTTACTAGGAGGGGACCTTCCCCCAAGTGTTGTTATCCTGCACATGTTTCCTTCCATTGAGCATAGGTATGTTCCATTGCTTTGAACTAGTTTGCTTGTCCCCTAACACTCGTCTCCTCCTATATTTGTAAATATAAATAACTTTTATTCTTTTTCAATCTTTTCAAAATTTTTAAAAAAGTCCAAAAAAATCAAAAAACCAAAAATCCGAACGTGAAAAATATGTTATCTTTGGCAGTAGTCGAGTTGTGTCACCTTCGAACAGAGCACTGTATATCACATTCATTGGTTGGGTTCTTAGTTTGAATTTAGGAGATGTACTCCTTACTCTAAGTTTATCTCCACCGACTGGTTAAGCTTCTAGTCCCTATGGAGCCTCTGTTGATGCCTCATGTGTTACAAATATGTCCTAGTTTGCATATCGAGTCCATGCTGCCTACATTCAGTCACCATTTTCCTTTATGCTCTTGTCCGAAGGAAGTTGAAGAATGAGTCGGCCATTCCTCAGTTGTCTTGACTTTGCATGTCGACCATTCCCAGCACTATTACTGTTTCGTGCACATCTTATTCGATTTCTTCCACATTATACAGCGTTGCTGAGTACCTCGTGTTGGGTGATGGGGGATGCCCTAATTCCCTCCTTCTAGCCGATTCCATCCCATCGAATTCAGATCATTTATTCTGGAATAGGAGTCTAGAGTCATTTTAGTGCCTTGAGACTTATAGTCATCAGTGGTAGGTTCTCTCACCATCGATAGTTTTGGGAATACATAAATGTCCCCTGATCGATGGATTCTTCCAAGTGTTCTACCTCAACACATCTATTCATGCTTGTTATATTTCACTCTAGTACCTTGATTCCTATTTTCATTATCGGTGGGTGATCTTGCGTCTGTTAATGGTATACATCACTTACTGGTAATCAGATGATGGACTACTATTTTCAACCTTGACATCTCTATTCACATAGTAGGACATGTACTCGTATCGGTTTGTGCAGAATATTTTCCAGCTTGGTGGCATTCCACATATGCTACCTCCTTGATCATGCCAGTTTTCATGAGATTTCAGCTCTCATGATTTGATTCCAGTGTATGTCAGATATCTTCAGCCATTATGGAGATCTTGATCCATTGTATATATTCATCATGGAGATTCTGATCTATTATATATTGTACATGGTGATGACCACACATGTCACATTTTGAACATCATGCCTATTCATGGCCATTGTACTCTTATGTATCTAGGACTTTTCTATGTATTTGTAGACATGCAGAGATTGATTGTACTGTACTGATGGATGGATGGTTCTTCCACCTGGTTCTTCATCACTCCACTTCTGGGATGGATTTTATAATGTATTTTGGTCATCATGTTACCCCTCTGACCTCACATATTAGGGGGAATATGTTATAGTTGATTCTACCACACATGGTGGATCACATGTTTATGGCCTTCCTTGTCCCTCTGCAAACCCTTTAGACCCCATGGACTAATGTTATACTTTGATGTTTCCAATTTTATCCCTAAAAACACATCTTTATTGTTGTACGCGACTTGTTATCCCATACTCACATGTACACACGACTTTTAACCTCAAACCTGCGTACATCGGGATGTGTGCATAAATCCAAATATTTTTGGAGTTTTCCTTCATGTGTGTCTAGACCACTTGACTCTTATCCTTCCATATGCCTCGAGATTGCTCAGATTTGACCCTCCATTACCCCTTTGGAGTGCTATATAAAGAACCCCTTGGATACATTGAGGAGGACAAATTAAAGAGCAATGAAACTATAGTCCATTGTTGACGTAGTTTGCATATACTTGAGTCTGCCTATCTTTGTCCCTTTGGAGCACTTTATGTTCTTCCCAAGCCTATGTTTTCTTATGAGCTTGCTATCGAGAGATGGAGGATTGAGGTGGTGGAGGCCCAGGTGGAGGACTCAATTTATTCGATTCGCAGAGGTGCCGACAGAGGTTGTCACTTGTGTAATCTCTGATTTGATTAATAGAAATATATTTTCCTGTCCAATAATGTGCATTTAAATGAATATTGAATCCATGGATATTTTTAATTTCTTATACATTGTTGATTATATATATGCTAGATTAGATCTAACACTATATTATATAGCATGCTTTTCTTGCTTGTTGTTGTTGAGAGAAAATTGCTAGCGCAAGCGAGATTGGAAAAAGCTCAACGGGGATCTACTTCAACCGTCGGGAATAAGGTATGATTCAATATCCCTTCGTGTTAGATGATTGGTTTCTCTTGCGTATTGAGAAGGGATTGATTTCTCGTGTCTAGCTATCTATTGTGGTACACCACAAGCCATAGGAAGTTTCTCTCCGTAACAAAGTTGGAGACCTTGTTCTTATGTACGATAGTAAATTCTTCAAGCATCCAGGAAAATTAAAAACACATTGGTTAGGACCATATGTTGTTAAGGAAATCATTGATGGAGGAGAAGTTAAGTTAGATAAGTTGGATCGAACAGAGATCATAGGGCTCATCAATGAGATCCAATTGAAGCCTTACTTTGATAACTGCGACTAGGTCGCATAAAAAAAGGAAAACTTATGTGGATAGTGCAAGATAAATCCCTTCGAGGAGAGGAAATGTAAGTCGCAAGGAGTGTGACCAAAGGGTTAATAAGAGGAAATACAATTCGCAAGCAGTGTGAAGAAAAAAAGCGAGAAAAGGTGTGTGTATGCAAAATCCAAGTCGAAAGAGGAGCGACAAAAAGCTGAGGGAACTTAAAAGAGAAGCGAAGTTTCCATAAGAAACAACCTAGATGTGAAATGATGTGCCGTTGACACAAAAATTAAGAAACTTGTTGAAAATACAGCTGACAGCCATTGAAATCTATAGGCACTGAAAGAATCTAATTGTCACCTCCGTTATAAGTATTATTACGTCACAACAAAAAGGGATGGCATAATCGGTCGCAGTAACATAATAACTTCACGTGATGACCCATGTGATAGAGCGTGTTGTCATTATGCTACTCAAATACTGTGTGTGTGAAAATTTGACAGATGGAACACATAAACAGACCATCTACTACCCTCGATTACAAGTTAGCTCTCATATAATGCCCCAGGGAGCTACTATTTGAAGCACCCTGAGCTGTAGAAAAACTTGTTGAAAGAATATGATGACCGTGATTTTTAGTGTTAGTGCTCGTGCGGGCACTTCAGTTGAAGTTTTTATACCTATTATGGTTGAGGGAATTTCTGTCAGTTATGTTCCACTGCAAGAATGGAGGCACCTAGAAGCTAAGCTAAGTCTAGTCCCCCTTGCACTAATGAGACGAGTCAACTTTGCCCATATTGGCAATGAAGAAGTGTTCTGGTCCCAGTAAGAGAAACACCCTCTCAGCATGGCTGGGTAAGAATGCAAAAACAATGGCTAGAATCTAAGGACCAAAATACATACCACCAAATATGTCGGACAAAACTATGGAGATAGTTACCATAGTGCATAGTATCCATTGCTAGAACCTGTGGGTCCGAACTAATGTTCGGATAGCGGTAAACATAAACAGAGGCCACCGTCATCATAATCATCTCTACAAAATGCTGCAATCATAAGGGGTGATGACGATATTAAGATAAATATGAACCGACAAGGTCCAAAGAAGGAAGGTAAGGCGTTGATAGGATGTAAGACCTCACCAACAGTGAAGCGAAGAAAAACACTAAGCATATACTCGACTTGGCAACTGTTGCCAGCTCCAAGGTTTATACTCATGTTTCATACTCATTCAATGATCATGCCAGGGAATATTCTGAAGGGAGGAAGGAAACACGTGGGATGAGCTTGAGCTGAAGCTAGAAATGCAGACAAGGAAAGTCGATAATATTGAGAAGTTTCTCATCTCGTCCATCCTATTGCCTTGAAACAGTAACTACATCCGATAGTATAAAGACTAACATTAGTAACATATGTTTGAAAGAATGATCATAGTAGCATGAAAAAAATGAACATACATTCAACCTGTATATTAGAAGGTGCATGACATTGTGACATCAGTGGAGAAGATCATGTCGGAACAAGTCAGTTCCAGCCTGGTGGAACAATTGTAGAGGAAAGAAGAAGAGGTGCGCATAGAAGCAAAAAGAGTGATGAAAATCATGGAATATTGTCAGAGCAAAATCAGCGCAAGTAAAAACTTGGAGGAATAGATTCAAAGTGGCTCGGGACAAGCCACAGGTGAGTGTTGGGGGCCTATTGGGCCTAGGGATAGTAAGGTAGAATTCAATTAGAATTTTTCATAAGTATGGAGAAGAGTAAAAGGAGAAGAAGAAGAAGTTGTGACATGTTGGAATATATTAAACCCACTCATAACTTAGGATAAAATAATTAATCATTATTTGATTGATTATTCACCCACTAGCTTAATTAGTTGGCATCCACTTGCACCTTAAAGTCAATACATGCCATCCATATCCTAGGAATGATTTATTTCTAATTTTGGGTTGATATTGACCACCTTTTGGCCATCCAAAATTAGTATACAGGACTTTACAGCATTTTTCTTTATTCTGCTTATTCTGCTTTTTCTACTTTTCCTGCTTTTCTATGGATAAGATAAAAGCTAGTCAACTAGGAAACTGGGAGATTTTGTTTCCAACTCATCCTCCATTAGTTTTTCTCAATTTTCTAGAATTAGCACGTTTTTCCCATATCCTTTAAAACTCACTCATTCTTTTTCCAACTCGTGAGGTCCTTGATAGATTTGGGAAGTGCTTTAGCCACCTATGGGGGTTTGCTATATTTTGGTAAGTCAGCCTTTTTGAGCTTTATGAGTTGTTTCCATACAATTTGATTTTCCTATGATGGATGTACTATTTATGTAAGCTATTATTGATCATTATTAAATGGTAGGATACACACCAATATTCATCTCTTCATTCATGTGATTCAGTCTCTTTTCTTCTCTCTATTTTTCCTATGTATGCTTGTGCGAATTCTTAGTAGAAAGATATATTTTCTATGCTTCTTCTTAGAATCATTGCTCATAGCATTGATCTATTATTTCTACATGGTATCAGAGCTACAAGGTTGATCAAGTTCTATAGAGTTGAGGAGCACTTCCAGTCTCCTATCCCTCTCTGAAGAAGAGCTTGTCTAGCTTGCAAGATTTTCTCCTAGTTTTTTTTGTAGGTTGCAGAGAGTATCTCCTAGAGCATATCAACAACTTCAATATGGATTCAAAATTTCCTCTACTATCTCCTTTCAACTATGCTGATTGGAAGCCAAAGATGAGTGCATACTTGAAGAGGCAATGTCTCTTTGATGTCTCCATTGGTGCATTGAGTGAACCTGAGTCTTATGAAGAGAAGATTGATTGGATAAATAATTGTGATAGAGCTTATGGAATTATGTGTTTTGGAATGTCTCCAAATATATATCATCTCACAGATTCTGTTGAGTTTCCATTTGAGCTTTGGAAAATTTTGGACAAAGCTTTTGGTTTGCAGGAAATTGAAGATGAAGCATGGAGTGAACCTAGCATATCCTCTTGTTCTCTTTCTAAATATTTCTTGGCCTCTACATTCTCTAATGAAGTTGATCATGATGAAGAAGTTTCTCATACAGTTCATGTTGTTGCTGCCCTCTTTCATTCGAATGCTTCCTCCTTCAATGAAGAAGCAAATATTGAAGAGCCATGTTTTTCTGTGTCTCTTGAAGGTGATTTTTCTTCTTGTGATACTATTGATGAAAAATAAGTAACATATGGAGCTTCTACTGATATTGATTATGATCCTATAACCCATTCATTTTTCTCTAAATCTCCTATCTTAGATTCTGAGATCTATGTGCCAGATTATGCACACCTTGTGCATACCTCTCTCATTGATGGTGCACAACCCAGTAATTTCCAAGATGTTTGCTTAGCCAAATCAAGCCTTATTTGTGTCATACCACTTACCTTACTTGATCTCATGTGATTTAGCATATCCTCCTTTGTTCTTGGCATCAATACTTAGAGCCTTCTTGAAGATTGTGAACATCTCATGCTTTCCTCCTTTCATACAGAGGATTCAATACTAGTGTATTCCCATGAGTCTATTGATATGTTTATATGTGATCCTTTGGATTCTGATTTAGAAGCATATTTTCAAGTTGATACACATATCATACCACCATCCATACCATCTACCATAGCTCTGAATAATCCTAAGACTATACAAATCCCTAGTTCACTAGTTGATTCCTCATTGGTCTCTTATGCGGTGATATTTATCTTACATGATTTGAAGTCTTTCCTAACTTTTAGTGGTTGGTTATCCATGACCTTAGTCATATATGGACTGATATTAAATATGTTTGTATCTGTTCTAAACACTTATGGTTCAGATCTTATGCCCATCCATCATTCAGATTTTTACACCTATCAGTTTTACCCAGTTGCTCATTATTTTCCTAGTCTAGCCCTATATCCTCATGGAGCCATTGAAGCCTTTGTACTTGCTGCTCCATATGCTACTATTTCTGATATATCAGAGTTTTATCAGCCTTGTATCATATCTATACAGGTGCTACATTGTTAGTTTTTCAACATTCAAGGTAGCATTCTGTTAGGATCTTAAACTGAGAGAACAACAAGTACAGCAATCAAACACAAGAGACAATAAACATAGTGTTTTTCCTCGGGGAAACCATAAATGGAGAAAACCCCGCAACTTCCTTAGAGATAGAATCAGCACAAAAGGTAAAACCCCAAAACAGTAAGATGCTTTCCCGACAGTAGTAACCTTCTTCTTGTCTAGCCCCAGTGTCTTCTCCTTCCTCAACTATGTGGTACACTTGAGTGTGTTTTTGATGTGTGCTAAATAGAGATTCCAGCTCTCTATTTATACTAATCCCAGCATGAATAAAACCCTACTAGGGCCGACCTATCTAGGAGAGTCTAATAACCCTAGTGCCCCAGAACTGCGGGGACTTTAACCCTTAGACAATAGGAGGGTTTCCCACAATGACTTGACATGACTTGTTTGCATTATAGATCTTCCCAATTGGAACATCAGGGCATGACATGACATAATAACATCCCAGAATAAACGTTGGGTTACAATAGATAAGAAATACAAGTGAATACATTCCGAAGTTACAATTAAATCAACACTCCCTCTTAACTAGGAAGGTATTCTCTCGACACAATTTTCATCATTGGACTTGTTCTCTGAATATTCTTGTCATCTGCATCTCCAAGTCATCTTCATCTTCAAGTCATGTTTATCTTCATGCCATATTCATTTCTAGATCTGGATCATCACTTGATCTGGATCATCATCACTAGATCTGGATCATCACTCGATCTAGATCATCATCACTCGATCTAGATCATCACTCGATCTGGATCATCACTCGATCTGGATCATCATCACTGGATCTAGATCATCACTCCTGGATCTGGATCATCACTCGATCTGGATCTCTCGGAGTCATCATAACTGGATCTGGATCATAGCTCGATCTAGATCTTCTCTAGTCATCATCATATGTGCTATCTCATGATTTTTCTTGTCACAGGAAGTTCTACAGAGCTAGCCTTCTTTCATGATGGTTGTAGGCCTAGCCATCATGTAGGTATTCTTCAGCACTTATATCTGACCTACTCATCAGAATGGCCCAGCCAGCACTTACATCTGACCTACTCATCAGAAAGGCACACCCAACACTCACATATGATCATGTAGGAACCTACAATCACATCAGAAAGGCCCAACACTCACATTCATCAGCATGATAGGACATCACTATCATTTGTGAAAAGGCTTCAGCACTTACATCTGACCTGGTAGGAACCAAATCCTACACCCTCGTCAAAAAGGCATGCACTCACATCTAACCTGGTAGGAACCAAATCCTACACCCTCACCAAAATGGCCCCCAGTCCCAGACTGAGCTACCTGGTAATGGACTAGGGGCCTCCATTCTCCCAGAGAATGGCAGTTGCCCTTATATCTGATCTGGTAGGAACCAAGTCCTACACCCTCATCATAATGGCCTGCACTCACATTTGACCTGGTAGGAACCAAATCCTACACCCTCATTAGAATGGCCCCCAATCCCAAACTGAGCTACTTGGTAATGGACCAGGTGCCTCCGGTAATGGACTAGGTGCCTCCACTCTCCCAAAGAGTGGCAGTTTCCCTTACATCTGACCTACTCATCAGAATGTCATGCACTCATATCTAACATGGGAGAAACCTAATCCTTTAACCATGACAAAATGGCTCAACCCTTACATCTGACCTACTCATCGGAATGGCTCTCTCAGTCCCAGACTGAGTGTTCCTGGTAACTGACCAGGTACCTCCATTCCCAGAATGGCATTCAGCACTCATATTTTACATGGAAGGAACCAAATCCTCTCACCATGACAGAATGGCTCAGCCCTTACATCTGACCTGCTCGTCAGAATGGCTTCTAGACTCGTCACTTCCCCTTGGAAGGGACCTCGATCTGGACAACACCAAGCTTCTCCCTCAAGTACTCAAAATTCACTCTAGCCAATGGTTTCATCAACACATCAGCTATCTAATCATCCATCACAACATACTGGAGCTTCACTGCTCCCCTCTGCACCATATCCCTGATATAGTGATACTTGATCTCGATATGCTTCGACTTGTCATGGAACACTGGGTTCTCCGACAACTTCACACAACTCTGGTTGTCATAATGTATACAAGTAGCATCCAACTGGAGATCAAATAAATTAGACAGTAGCTTCCTCAGCCATACTGCCTCACAACTAGCTAAACAAGCTATGACATACTATGCTTCAACTATACTCAGTGCCACACAGGATTGCTTCCTGCTCAACCAAGAGATCATACCTGATCCCATACTGAAGCAACACCCTAAAGTGCTATTCCTATCGATGGCACTCCTTGCCTAATCTGAATCAACATAACCCTCCAAGTTAATCTTCTGATTCGCCTCATACTTGAGCCCATAATCAACTATACCCCTCAGGTACCTCAGAATATGCTTTGCAGCAGTCAATTGAACATTTCTCGAATCTGTCAAGAACTGGCTCAACGTGTTCACAGCAAAGCAAATGTCTGGTCTCCTGTTCATCAGGTACATCAAGGACCCAATCATCTAATGATACATCATAGCATCAACCAACTTTGATGAATCATTGCTCAATAGCTTCAGGTTTGATGCCATAGGTGTGACCATGGCCTTGCAGGCCATCATCCCGAACCTCTTCAGGATCTCTACTGCATACTTCCCTTGTCCAAGGAAGATTCCATCTGCACTCTGCCACACCTCCATACCTAGAAAATAATGCATCATACCCAAATATTTCATTTCGAACTTGGGAGCAAGCTTTCTCTTCGTATCAGCAATCAACCCATCCATACCTATCACAAATAAATCATCTACATACAATAGAAGCATCACTAGGTTGCCATCTTCAACCTTGTAGTAAAGGTTGGAATCTGCTTTACTCTTGGTAAAGCCCAAACTGGATAGAAATCTATCAATTCTATCGTACCATGTCTTGGGTTCCTGTTTCAAACCGTACAGGGATTTTTTCAATCTGCACACATGAGACTCCCTGCCATGTGTCTCAAAACCAAGTGGTTGTTCTACATATACTTCCTCTTCCACTACACCATTCAAGAAAGCAATCTTGACATCCATCTGGTGTATCTTCCATTTCATCACTGCAACCAGAGCAAGTACTGACCTAATGGAAGTGTATCTAGCTACAGGTGCAAAGGTTTCGTCATAATCTATTCCTTCTTTCTGAGAGAAACCTCGAGCCACAAATCTTTCCTTATATTTTTCAATGCTACCATCTGCAGCATGCTTGATCTTATAGATCCATTTGGAAGTTACAACTGACTTCCCTTTTGGTCTTGGGACAACATCCCAAACATCATTCTTCATGATCGATTGATATTCTTCGATCATAGCATCCTTCCATTCTTTCCATTATGTCGCTTCTTCATAAGTGGAAGGTTCTTTATTAATGAAATCACATAGTAATGATACATACCTGGAGACGAATCTGGTCCTCTTTCTTTCTCTGTGATTTTCTTCTTGAGCCCCATATCTTTCCGAACCTTGGATAAGTTCTTGTACCCAAGCAGGTTTCCTCTTATGAGGATTCTTCTCCAGAGGTGGATCTACAGGTCTTTGTGGTTCTTCAAATTCTCAATCTTCTTCTTGAGTTTCTTCGTTCATGGTTGTATCATGAACTCTGGGTGCTTATGCTTCTTCGGGTTCTTTAGTAGGCCTCTTTCTAGATTTGTTATAAGCCGTTTCTTTGTCAAATGTCACATCCCTATTGATGTCAATCTTCTTGTATCTTGGGAACTATATTCTATAAGCCTTCGAGCTTTTAGAGTATCCCACAAATATACCCTTCTTTCCTGAAGGATCTAATTTTGTTCTCTTCTCTTTTGGAATGTGTATGTACACAGGACAGCCGAATATTCTGAGATGGCTGGCTTCTGGTTTCTTGTCAGAGAATACTTCTTCAGGAGTCTTGTTCTCAAGTACTCTATGTGGAGTACAGTTCTGTACATACACCACTATTCTGGCAGCTTCCACCGAAAGATGCATAGGAAGGTCTTGATCATGAAGCATTGCTCTTGTAGCTTCCATGATAGTTCTATTCTTCCTTTTTGCAATCCTATTCTGTTGTGGATTATAAGGAGTGGACAACTCCCTCTTAATCCCTGATTCTTTGCATAGCTCGTTGAATTCATTTGAAGTGAAATCTCCACCATTATCTGATCGAAAGGTATTGATCTTCTTTTCAGTGTGGTTTTTGATCAAGGCTTTGAATTCCTTGAACTTGCTGAATACTTTGTCTTTGTTCTTCATGAAGTCACACCCATGTCTTCCTAGAAAATTCATCAATAAAAGAAACATAATATGCATACCCTCTTAGTGAGTTTGATGACATAGGACCGTATACATCAGAGTGGATGATTTCCAAGATTCCTTTTGCTTTGCTTTCACTGCTTAGAAATGTCTTCTTTGTATTCTTTCCTTTCACACATCCTTTGCATACCCCCATCATGTTTTGCTTGGATATCTGGAAGACCTTCAACGGCTTTGCGTGCAATAGGTAGTGCTCTGTAATGCACATGTGCAAGCCTTCTATGCCAAATTTCACTTGGCTCTACTGTGTCATGGACCAGGGCTTGTTCTGGATGGCCCTTTAATTTGTACAATCCTCCTTCTTGTTCTCCAATCACCACTGCATCATTGATAGTCTTTCCTTTTGGCCACATGATGGCTTGACCATCTATGAATGCAACCCACATTCCTTTTTCATCTAATGCAGATATGGAGAGGAGGTTCTTCTTGAGTCCTGGTACAAACAATACTTCCTTCATTGTCAAAGACTTTCCAGAATCTAGTTTATAGGAGGATTCCCCACTACCTTTTATTGGATATTGGTAGTCATCTCCTAGCTTCACCTTGTGAGGTGATTCATGTTCTGACAGTCTCACAAAGGATTCCTTGAATCTTGTCATATGTTTGGAAGCCCCACTATATATGAGAAAATCATTGCTTCCATGAGTAATGTTTCCTGTGAGAGTAGAAATCAAAACATATTCATCATCGCTTGAAGAATCTTCACTTTCATATCTGGTTCTTTTCTTGGATGGTTCATCATCCTCTGCAGCATGAGCATGATGTCTTCTTTTGTTTCTCCTTTTCTTATTCTGTTTCTTAGGACAATTTCTTGCATAATGTCCTGCTTCATCACATGTATAACATATGATCCTAAACAAATATTTTATAGTGTTATCTTTGTGAGAGTGCTTACCTATGGAGTGATGAGATCTTCTTTTGGTTGACTTGGAGTTTACCATGACAGCTTGGTCTTCACTTCCCATATTTTCTTCTTGAGATTATATCCGAGATTCTTCTTGAGAGCACTCTTCCCATAGTCTGCTGAACTTGACTAATTTCTTTCTAGAACAGATCCCTTGAATAAAAGAGTCCCATGATCTAGGGAGGCCATTGAAGGTAGTCATCACAATCTCTGCATTTTCCACTTCTTCATCTACTGCTTCCAGTTGTTCCTTGATTTAGAATGCATAAACCAACTGGATTGTTTATGCATTCTAAATCTTCAAATTCTTCAGTTGGTTTCTCAGAGTCATCTTCCGATTTATATTCTTCCCTTCAAACAATTTGGTTAGGCCATCAAACATAGCTTTAGGTGTCTTTAGGGAGGACACCTGTGGTATGAGATGATCCTTGATAGAATCAGCAATGATTCTCTTTGCCATAACCAACTTCTTCTTATGCAAGTCCTTAGCCTCATCTCCCTCTGGAACTGGAACCTCCTCATGGATGTAGGAGTCCAACTCATTCTCTTCCAAGACCAGGGAGATCCTATACTTCCAAGCTCGAAAGTTATCAGCTCCCTCAAGCTTTTCATAAAGCTTGGTATGATGAGACATATTAACTGAGAACCTCAAATGGAAATACAAAATATTTTAGATCTTACCAGGTCAACATGTTGGATCTGAATTTTGAGCTGAAATCCTGCAAAGTTGGTTCAGGAGCAAATTAGGGTTTTGCTTTTCTGGAGTTTTGTCCAACCAAATGCTTTGAAATTGATCCCTAACTTCAATTTTGGGGAGGAAATCAATACAGGCCTAGGTTCACTAAAAAAATTTCTCTTCTGTGAAAAGCCCTAATTTTCGATAGTAGTGTCAGGTCCAAAACTAAAAAACCTCAGAATTGGATTCTGCTTCGACAGAAATATGCGCCCTAGGGAGGAGAGTTATTCCAACCTTCTTTTGCTGAAAATATTTGGAGAGAGATCCACAAAGTAGGAAGCCCTAGTTCCCGCAGTTGCACAGTGTCTTCTTCTCAGGTTAGCTCTGATACCATGTTAGTTTTCAACATTCAAGCTAGCATTATGTTAGGATCTTAAACTGAGAGAACAACAAGTACATCAATCAAACACAAGAGACAATGAACACAGTGTTTTTCCTCCGGGAAACCATAAATGGAGAAAACCCTGCAACTTCCTCAGAGATAGAATCAGCACAAAAGGTAAAACCCCAAAACACTAAGATGCTCTCCCGACAGCAATAACCTTCTTCTTGTCTAGCCCCAGTGTCTTCTCCTTCCTCAACTATGCACTACACTTGAGTGTGTTTTTTATGTGTGCTAAATAGAGAGTCCATCTCTCTACTTATACTAATCCCGACATGACTAAAACCCTACTAGGGCTGACCTCTCTAGGAGAGTCTAATAACCCTATTGCCCCGGAACTGCGGGGACTTTAACCCTTAGACAATAGGAGGGTTACCCACAATGACTTGACATGACTTGTTTACATTATAGATCTTCCTGATTGGAACATCGGGGCATGACATGACATAATAACATCCTGGAATAAACATTGGGTTACAATAGATAAGAAATACAAGTGAATACATTCCAAAGTTACAATTACATCAACATACATCATATTGGAAGATTGACATGTGATTCACATCACAATTTTGCAGCTATTCAGGGAATTGGGTGTGAAATAAATTGTCTTTATTTTTGTACTCTTTGGAAAGGAGTATGCACAGATCTCTTTTCCATTTCAGATTATGTTTGTAGATTAGAGTTTGACAGTAGCAAGAAGCATTCAGATAATGCTCCTACTTCATCAGTTGATGAGATACAAGGAGTCTCTCCTCTTCCTTCTTGCAGGTTCTACACTCCAGTGCATGATCATGGAGTTCATGATTTCTTCAGCAAGTCCTTCATCCAAAAGCAGTTCAATCAGCTCATTAAATTGAAGATGAAGATATTTTGAAGATATATTTCAAATTTTGTGCCTTGTCCTATCTTGAGGGAGGATTTTCCGCATGTGGCTTTGCCTCTTTCCTCACTTTTCTAGACATAATAATTGTTAAAGGGTGACCATAGCCTTGTTGTTGGCCCCTATATGCATCCATATGCATCCATATTTTTTGTCATACCATCATAAAGTCAGACTTATAGGGGGGTGTTGGAATATATTAAACCCACTCATAACTTAGGATAAAATAATTAATCATTATTTGATTAATTATTCACCCGCTAGCTTAATTAGTTGGCATCTAGTTGCACCTTAAAGTCAATACATGCCATCTATATCCTAGGAATGATTTATTTCTAATTCCAGGTTGATCTTGACTACCTTTTGACCATCCAAAATTAGTATACATGACTTTACAGCAGATTTTGCTTTATTCTACTTTTTCTGCTTTTCCTGCTTTTCTATGGATAAGATAAAAGCTAGTCAACTAGGAAACTGGGAGCTTTTGTTTCCAACCCATCCTCCATTAGTTTTTCTCCATTTCTAGGATTAGCATTTTGTTTCCATCTCCTTGAAAAATCACTCATGCTTTTTCCAACTCATGAGGTCCTTGATAGATTTGGGAAGTGCTTTAGCCACCTATGGGGGTTTGCTATATTTTGGTAAGTCAGCCTTTTTAAGCTTTATGAGTTGTTTCCATACAATTCAATTTTCCTATGATGGATGTACTATTTATGTACACTATTATTCATCATTATTAAATGGAAGGATGCACACCAATATTCATCTCTTCATTCATGTGATTCAGTCTCTTTTCTTCTCTCTATTTTCCCTGTGTATGCTTGTGAGAATTCTTAGTAGCAAGATCTATTTCCTGTGCTTCTTCTTAGCATCATTTCTCATAGTGTTGATCTATTATTCCTACATGATAGAGGAAATGACAGAAAAACAAGAAGGGAAAGGGAGTTGCAACAAATGAGGTGAGAGGAAGGAAGAAGAAGAGGAAGAGGCACCAGAAGAGGAAGCTGACCCAGAAGAGGAAGCCACGGCAAAAGGAAGGAGAGTGACAAGGGAAGGTATGATAGAATATCAGTAGCAAAATATGTGCAAGTAGTATAATGGATAGAAAGCAATAGTAAGGCGTAATGCTTGAAAAGTGACAGGCCTTGAAGATCGCGGGTACGAGTTCGATGAGAGTCGCTGGAAACCACACGTGTGAAGGAATATTTGTAAGTAAGGTTGTTAGTGCCTCCTGTTAGGTGTTACTAGAATGGAGAAGACTCCTATTAGCTAAAGGAGGAACTCGACTGAGAAAGCAATAGGAAACAAGTCTGTATCAAGTCTGAAATGAGTCTGTATTGAATCTAAAATGAGTCTGTATCGAGTTTGTAATGAGTCGGTATCGAGTCTGTAAGAAGGATATAAAAGGAGGAACCCAATATGTATGTGGGTTAGCTTCTCTAAAGTTAGATTCACAAATGTGAGCTCCACTATCGATAGCTCTGTATTATTGTCGGTTAGTAGTATCCGAGGTAAAGGTTCTGCAGCTGAGTGCGCACAAGAGTAGGAGGGGCTGAGTTGATCCAGGCTATGTGAGGATCATTAGTAATGATAAGTAGGAAAAGAGCGTAGAGAGGAAAAAGGAGCATGAGAAGAGAGAAGAGTCTGTAGAGATGGAGAAGAAGATCTAGAACAGATTCTGTAGCTTAGTGTGCAGTCGAAAGGTGCATATATTTCCACAAGCCAGATGAAGAGTACCTTTGTGGTTTTTTCCTAGATGGGTTTCCATGTTATATCTTGTGTATATGTGTGAATGATGCATCTGTTTGACTTATCTGTGTAATTGTTATATTGAATGGATAATTATAGATTTGGTTGTGAATGAGTGAATTCATATCAGTCACATGGTACCAATTGAATACAATCATATTGCATAAATATTGTTGATATAATAGGTAGCTTATAACAATAGATCATAGTCTAACTATTCAAAGCACAAGTCAATAATCCACCCATAGAATTTGTTGAGGTCCTTGGTAAGAGGCAAAGGTAATGTTGGCAAAATGTTTTGGAGATAATTAGTTGTGCAGCACTGAGGATGATGCGCAAGGTCAAAGTTGATGTGCAATGCAGAAGATGGCACACAAGGCAGTTTGGTCATAGTTGGGCCATATTTTGACATATTTTGTAGGTTTTGGTTGTTATTTTTTAGATTTCGGTCCAAGTAGTTAGGAAGTTGATTTAAGTGGACCACGTTGTAAAAGGCGCAAGCCTATAAATAGATCTAGGAGTTGTAATGTTGATATTGTTTTTGGAGAGATCTTATCTTTTGTGTACTTAGAGAGCGCTTCTGTTATTTGTCTTTGATGTGAGATATGAATTATGGATTTGTTTTGAGAACCTGCATTTTTTATGCGAAGATAATATGACATGATGGAGATTTGATGGAAACACTGTGTATTTTTCATATTTTTGTTTTCCTACTTTCTGCAATGTGATATGAATACTACAATATGATGCTTCTTTATGAATAATGTGATGCTTTCATGTTTCAAATAATGTTATGTTCATAGATTTGTTTATGCATCGATTCTCCTGCAGCGATCTGAATATGTTGATCTAATTAGTGATGACATGAATTGATAATAAATGAACCAATGCTTGGATCTATGAAGTAATGATGTGATAGTTGAATAGTAGATGCGCAAACCCTCCTTCTTATTGCAGAAACATGGTTCCGACGGTTCTCACTTGAACATCTCAGGTGAGACCTCATCTGCTCTCCAAGTGTTGCTAGACAGGGTAAAAGCTATTTGGTTCGATGCTTAGGGAGATCATTGAGTTAAGGATGTCGACAGAGAGTGAACCCCTATCAATGGATCTGTGTCAACAAATGGTTCTGTTGCCACGACCGTACTGCGCCGAGAAGGAGGGCATGTTGTGGCATCTAACAAGACCGGAGATTCAAGATTGGTTTGATCAGAAGGCTCGAGAATTCGCGACAGAGGAGAATCAGAACCCTGGATTGACGACATAACAATGGCTGGGAAGGTACCTATATTCTGATATCCATGAGTACTTTTTTTCTGAGTTTTTGATCCTCTTGTATGAGTGGTTGGCGTAATTGACCTATCGGAAGTCAAATTTCCAAGGAGGCAAGCCCACCTACTGGACCCCAGAGTTGATCCTACAACTGTAGGAGGTAGATAACAGAGCATTAAGGGCTGTTGAAATGTGGCTTGAAATCATGTTCGATGGTTACATCACTGAGTTCGCAGTCGACATAGTCAAATCTTATAGCGACGTAGAGAGGGAGTTCTTCAAAGGACCAAGAGTTAGGTTTTTGTTATCATTGCAACTTTCAATTAAGAAGCTTATCTATGAAAAAGGAATATTGAAGATGAACTCCGACGAGTAGAGCTCTAGTGTGTGGAGGCTATGGGTATTGCAGATATGAGGGTTGGATGGAATGATACAGGGTAGATGGATGGGAGTTACGATGATACTATGAAGGAATATAAGGAAGGAAGTGGTCTTCTATGAAGTGGAGTAAGGTTTTGGAAAGAGAAGAGGCAAAGGACATGAGAGAGTCCTATTGCAACCGTGTCAAGAGGCTACAAGAGAAGATCACAAGGGACGAAGCGACCCTACAGCAACAAAGGAGATGACCAGGCTACACCTGAGCACAAAGAAATACCAACCCAGAGAAACAACGTACCCACACCTATGTGCACTGTGCCACACTCAGGAAGAAATACGAGCTCAACACCAAGTGGTCTGAAATTTCATCGACACTCTAATAGTAACGGATCAGTGAACGTAGGAAGAAGGCCCAGGATGGTGGGAGATTATGTAAAGTTACCTCTATTTCAAGGGAATGGGACTGAGAACCCCAAGCAATACTGGTTTCTGTGTGAAGGAGTTTGGATAGTAAATCAAGTCCAGGATGATAATGTTATGAAAGGTCAGTTGGCGAGGACCTTTCAGGGTCGCGCATTGGATTGGTACATGAAGTTTACACAACTTTCCATAGGGACTCTAGCGAAGACTTTGGACGAGATCAGAAAAGGATTGATCAAGGAATTCAAAAATCCTAAGTCTGAAGCACAATATATCTTAGAGTTAAAGGAGATCAAGCAATACCCAAATGAGATTGTTTGGGATTTTGATCAATGATTCAAGATGTTTATGGTGAAAGTCATCTTTGGAATGAGTGATGTACAACAAAAGGAATGGTTCAGCATGATGTTAGTACTGCATCTCAGGATGCCCTTGTTGTAGCAAAATATTGTGACACAGAGCGAGGCTCTGGAGATCACAATGAAGCTAAAAGCTTCACCTGTTGGCAAAACCAGAGTTGGTATGAATCAGATTCAAACACAACTGGAGAACCTGACGATCCAATTGCAAGATACCAAGAAAGGAAGAGAGATTCATGAGGAGATTTGGTGTACTCGATGTCATATGGCAAGACATCATAAAGATCAGTTCCTGGATTTTTGAAATTACCTGTTGTTGGGAGCTCCAAATCCGTGGATTCATGGTGGCATGCCATGGTGCTGCATCTTCCAAGTTCATGGACATTGACATGAAGATTGTGTCTTTATGTAGAAGATGGTCTCGAGACCGATGAATTTGTATTGCACATTTTGTCGATCTATTGGGCATGAAGACAAGGAATGTCGAGCATATGATTTTCTCTAGGAGAGGACGATGGATGAATATTATGTGAAGGGGGAATACCATCGAACAATGGAGAGACCACCACCACAGCAGAAACAACAAGTGGTACAGCCACATCCACAACCGAAATTTGTACCACATCCACAACTACAGCTGCAGCTTGTACCGCAGCCACAACCATAGTTTGTGTGACAACCGCAGTTTGCTCCACCGCCACCGCCATACAATCAGATGTAGTATGCTTTGTAGTAGCCACAGTATACATAATCACAGTACATTCAACATCATACAAATCCCCTGCAGCAACATCAACAGCTTAACCAACCGCAGTATCAGCAACAAGAAGGATTCTGCAGAGGATTCCAAGGAGGACGAGGTGGAGGTTTTGGTCGAGGAGGAGGATGACGTTGTGGACTCTTGTGCAATGTTATAATTGCAGAGTACTGGGGCATTATCAGAGATATTTCCTGAACTTCAAGAACAATGTACTTATTGTATCACTGCAGATTACACTGTTGATAACTATCTGCAATTGATCGCAAAGTGGCAAGCAAGGAACATTCCACATTTGCAAAACCAAAACCAAAACTAGAACCAGAACCAAAATGCAAACTAGAATGTGAACCATCCAGTGAATCTGCCACTGAACCAAAACCAAGGACCAACAATTGCAAAGATTTCAGTAGAACCTGGAGTTCAGTCTACTACTATTGTTTTCATTACTTGCAAAGGTGCAACAATAGGAGATGATGGCTCGATTCCACAAGTCTGATTGGATGGAAATAAGAAGGTGTAATTCGATGTCAACACTGAGAGGGACACATTCTTTAAAGAAAGCGATGTGATAAGAAGAGATCCAGGTAAGTTGCATGTTTATGAAATGTCGCCTATTTTTTATTCCACTTTGGTAGCAGGACCATCGCGGCAACATGGTACCTCGCAAAACTTCTTTGAAAGTTGTCTATCATTGGAAAAAGACCATGATGTGCTTGCTGAGATTGTGAGTCTATTGCATCCACCAAAGAAATGGCAGAGGGAGTCTCCTGTGAACTCCCTGCATAAGAATAAAATGGGGAAAGAGGTGAGAATGAATGTTCAGGTTGGGGATTAGGAGGTAGATTCAGTCATTCTGGATCTAGGATCGGATGTCAACATTCTGACTAAGTAGACATGGCAAAATATGGGGATCCCACAGCTAGCTTAGTCCCATGTGCAGCT
Organism: Pseudotsuga menziesii; assembly: GCA_001517045.1. Classification (NCBI taxonomy): domain Eukaryota; kingdom Viridiplantae; phylum Streptophyta; class Pinopsida; order Pinales; family Pinaceae; genus Pseudotsuga; species Pseudotsuga menziesii. The sequence continues at coordinate 57,346 of LPNX010459020.1, read as the reverse complement.
ACGTCTAGCTAACCAGGACAGAGTGACACCGATTGGGCGTATACCACATCTAACAATAAAAGTTGAAGGAATGAAGACTTATGCGGACTTCGATGTGATTGAGGTTGTTGATGGTGGAAGCTCATATCTCGCACTATTGGGGATTGGATGGGCCAATGACAGTTTGGAGGTGATCAATTTTAAGAAGTGCGTAATGACTTTTGAGAACCGCTACATCAAAGTCATAGCCCCGATGTATCCAAATGAAGGAAGAAGGTATGTTGAACCAGCTAAGGAAGAAGTGTTAGGATTATAATCCTCCCTTGTCCAATTTGGTCAATTATTTCTAAATATGGATTCCTTTCAGTCTATTTTTAGTCGCTAGCACCATTGGGTCCACTTGGCATAATTGGGGCACATGTACCAGTTGCTAAAGTGTGGGGAACACTAATTGAGTCCAACTGCCACTGATTGCACTTGCATGCATCATTTTAGGAGCCTCCTAGATCAATCCCTGCAAATTAGGAGCCACTAGGAGTGCCGATACCAACCTCCATCAGTTGAGTTTAGTTGGTGACTAGTCAAGCTCAGTTAGGAGTCAGTTACATTCAGTTCTACTCCCTTACATTCAGTTCTACTCAGTTAGCACTAGGATTGCATGGTTTCAAGCAGGTGAGGCGCATTTACTCACCTACCTCAGTCAGTTAGACTAGTCAACACTGAATTATACACTTGAGTTTGAGTTTTGAACTCGGATAATGATTTAGACAAGGTCAGTTAACCATTCAGTCAAGTAGAGTCCAATCAATTCAAATTTCCTCACATGGATTCAAATTGCATGAGGCTATTTAGCCATTGTACTTCATTGTAATTAATTATCTAATTAATTTTGATTAAAGAAAGCATTCACAGTTGCAATCCATTTTTGCACTGTTTCATTCTTTAATTGTTGAGTAAATTGTATGATCTATCTTGTGAGTTGTGTGTTGGTCCACAGATCTATGTGCTCAATTTAATATGGTATCAGAGCCTTAGTAGGACAAGGAACTTCTCCTACTATAGATCCATACTTGGATTAAAAAACATTTGAGCAAATTTGCTCCTTCCAGTACTGCACCAAAAGCAGAGAATTTACCACTTAATATCCCAAGTAAAGAAATTGTTGATCAAGCTTGCTTGATCAACTATGCTGGGTGTGATGAAAATTCCAAAAGTGCAGACTGTCAACCTTATTTTGTTTGTTTGATTGTGTGATTTACAGGTTTGTGAGTCTTATTCATTGCATTCACTACAAGCAGCTCAGTCTCCTTCACTACATTTGCTATAGAAGCTCAGTCTCTTCCATTGCATTCCAAATGGCTCCTCTAATAAAGCTTCTCACTCCTTTCAAATACCACCAGTGGAAGGAGGACATGGAGATGCAACTACGCTCCAAAAGACTCTTCAAACTCACAATAGAGACAAAAAGAGAGCCAATTCATTATGTTGACAAAGAAGAGTATTGGAATAGGCTTAATGAAGCATATAGATGCTTGTGCCTCTCAATCTCTTGAGATCTTCTCTTCCACATCAATGGATTGAAGACTCCCAAGGAGGTTTGGGATAAGCTTGCTTCCTTATTTGACAAGCAGGATGATCTGAGGATCTATCAACTAGAGAATGAGCTGATTTCTCTTCATCCATCCAATTTCGAAACACTAAATGACTTCTTCACCAAATTCAAGCATCTAGTGTTCCAATTGAAGCTATGCAAAGTTGAGAAGGAGGATGATCAACTCATCCTTTCCATTCTCTCCAAACTTGGTGCAAACTATTTAGTATTTGTATCAACATTTCATTTTGTGAATCTCTCTACTCCAAATTGGAAGATGCCTACTCTTAACTCCTTCATTGAATCTCTCACTCAGGAGCATGACAAGTTGATCCAAATGGGGATCATTCGATCTTCCAGAGATCAAGCACTAATTGCAGGAGGAGCTAAGGTAGTGAATGATAAAGGGAATCAAAAGGATGAGTCTCCTGTAGAGAAAGAGAAGCCAAATGAGCCTTCAGGTTCAAAGAGAAGCAAGAAGAATGGCAAAGGAAAGACACTATGTTCTTACTATGGAAGGGGCTTTCATCTAAAAAGCTCTTGTATGAGAAGAGAAATTGATGAGATGGATCTTCTTCTGAAGAAACATAAAATTATTGTACCTACTAGCGCAAGGAAGGCTGACCATAGAGAAGAAAATGAAGAACATGAATAGACATGCCATGCACTAAAGGCTAGCTGCTCAACAACACATGCCTTCCTCATTGATTCTGGAGCTTCCAATAATATGGTTGAATCCATAGAATCATTCTCTTCCTTGCAGTATTTTGATGGTCCTAGTATTCTGATGGTCAATAACAGTAAAATTCAAGCCAACGGGAAGGGTTTTATCAAGCTTAAACATGGAAAGTTCAAAGATGTGATTTGTGTGCCCTCCTTAGCTGCAAATCTATTATCTGTATACCAGATGACCCATACTGGCTCTCCAAAGCAAGTGATATTTGGTCCTGACTTAGTCGAATCACAAATATCCCTACTAGGAACATCATAGTGAAGGGTGCTACAAATCATGCCTCCAAGGCATATGAGTTCTCACACTTCATGCCATTTCTAGAACCAATGCACTCTTAGCAACTACTTGTAAGGGAAGGTATAAACATTCCATCTACTTCTTTTGCAGTTTCTGCTTGTATTGCAAAACCAGCTATATCAGTTTATGAGATTGATATTCAGGGTGATTCAGATCCAGTCCCTATTCCCAAGCGAGAAGCTAGGAGGATGACTAGAAATCCATCTGACACTCAGAAGGGAAAGACCCTTGCGTAATGTCATGCAATCTCACCTCCTTCAGAGAGATGGAACAAAATCCCTATGAGATGCTACATGGCAAGGGTTGATCAATCACACTGCATTCAGAAGAATAGAGTGGGTCATACACCTCTTCATCCAGAAAGAGGCAAAGGTTACATTCCTCCTTCCTTCCATCATTGTTTTGGGAGAAGATGGGGAAGTCTACATGCTAGGCCCCGGGATACTTATGCACAGAACAACATGCATGCTGCTTTACTGCATCACAGAGATTGCAACAACATTTTTTCAATTTTTTCAAACTTGAATCTTAATTCTACCTGCTTAGTTAGAGGGCGGGATTTTTTCCCATGTGGTTTTTTCCCTAGCTCCTTATGTTAAGCAGTTACTTTACTTGTTGTAATGGGTGACCTATGTTCTTAGTTACCAAGGCCCACAAATTGTCCAAGTTAGCATTCAAGGGGGTGTTAGGATTATAACCCTCCCTTATCCAATTTGGTCAATTATGTCTAAATTAGGAGTATGTCTAAATCTGGAGTCCTTTCAGTCTAGTTTTAGTCACTAGCACCAATGGGTCCACTTGGCCTAATTAGGGCACATGTACCAGTTACTAAAGTGTGGGGAAAACTAATTAAGGCCAACTACCACTGATTGCACTTGCATGCATTAGTTTAGGAGCCTCCTAGATCAATCCCTACAAATTAGAAGCCATAGGGAGTGTCGATACCAACCTCCATCAATTGAGTTTAGTTGGTGACTAGTCAAGCTTAGTTAGGAGTCAGTTACATTCAGTTATACTCAGTTAGCACTAGGATTGCATGATTGCATGCAGGTGAGGTGCATTTACTCACCTATCTTAGTTAGTTAGACTAGTCATCACTGAATTAGACACTTTTGTTTGGGTTTTGAACTGTGATGAACTCCGATAATGATTTAGACAATGTCAGTTAACCATTCAGTCAAGTAGAGTCCAATCAATTCGAATTTCTTCACATGGATTCGAATTGCATGAGGCTATTTAGTCATTGTACTTCATTGTAATTAATTATCAAATTACTTTTGATTAATGAAAGCATTCACAGTTGCAAGCCATTTTTGCACTGTTTCATTCTTCAATTGTTGAGTAAATTGTATGATCTATCTTGTGAGTTGTGTGTTGGTCCACAGATCTATGTGCTCAATTTAATAAGAATTTGTAGGGGGGCAGAGAGTTGGGCTGGCAAAGTTCTAGCTCTACATCTTCAAATTCTGATGATGCCTTGGATAATTTTGGCAGAATTGGATGCATGAAGTATCAATTCATAAGTGTGTTTTAATCACTCAGTCGTTGCACTGAGTCACAACAGAGATTGTTGAGTTACCAACCTACAAGGGATTTCCTAAGTTATATGAATTTCTTGTTGAATTTGAAGATAAGGTGTCAAAATCGTAGAGGTTGTTGACATTGGATGAAGCATTAAAGGCTACTCCAACATGGTGGTGGGAGACCCATAAGAATTCAATCAATGGGTGGTCACAATGTCACAAGTTGATGGAAGTTCGCTTTGGCAAAGCAGAACAATACCAAGTAGAGAGTTATGATGGTCAGAAATATCCCAGCAGTCATCTGATTGCATGTTAGACTATGTGGGTGTCGTGACCAAAGGATGAATGGGTACATGCTTTTGTGCACACGCTAGATTAAATTTCACAACAATGGTATGTATCAGTCGAGCTTCACAAAAAATCACGGCATGGGAGGAGTTTTCGACCTGTTTCAGTGACACCTTCAGTTTTACAAATGCTAATCTAGTCAGTCATAGTTTGCTATAGCATATCTACGACGATGTTTTGAAGGTAGTTCCACTTACATATCCGGTGGACATACATGAAGCTCTGATGATGCAATCAATGATGAATTGTTACAATGTGACAGAAGAGCCTGATGATGGTGATGATCCAAGGAACATCAACATTCTAGAGACAGATTGAAGTCAGGATATCATGACGCTTGAGATATCGAGAGATAAAATCAATCAGCCATTGAAGATTCAAAAAGTCAACATTGGGACAGAGGAGCAACCGAAGTTCACAAATATTGGAGACTACTGGGATGAAGAAATAATGGAAAATATCATTGATCGGTTGCATGAGTTCCAATATTTGTTTCCAAAAATGTTTTCTGAAAAGGAGGGGATACTAGGAGATTTGGGAAAGTTGAAGATATCTCTGAAGCTAGATACGAAGCCAGTGTGACAACGTTCGTATCATCTGAATCCGTGATATAAGGAAAGAGTAAAGGCTGAGGTCAACAGGATGCTGGACATAGGAATCATAGAACCAGTTGAAGAATCAGAATGGATCGGTCCTATGGTTGTGCAAGATAAGAAGAAAGTTGAGGTTCAGATCTATGTTGATCTCATAAAATTGAATGACACATGCCTTCATGATCTGTTCTCGACACCGTTTACTAATAAAGTGTTGGAAGGAGTAGGCGGTCAAGAGATCTATTCATTTACAGATGGCTTTTTTGGCTATCATCAAATCAATATTGCCAAAGAGGATCAGCATAAGACAACGTTTGTGACTCAACGGAGATGTTATCAGTACATAGTGATGCCTTTTGGAATGCAAAATGCGCCTGCGATATTCTCTAGGATCGTAGTTACTGCATTCAAGGATTTTATCCAAAAAAATTTGGTAGTATACATGGATGATTGGACAGTTTATGGACTGATAAAGGATCATCTTGCAAATCTATGACTAATGTTGGAGAGATGTCAACAACATCAGATCACACTCAATTCGAAGAAGTGCATATTTTGTGCACCTTTCAGGATGTTGCTAGGGCACATTGTATGTAAGGAAGAACTGTTGGTTGATCCAACAAGATTGCGTTGATTCTGAACTTGCCACCACCTATGAATGTGAAGCAACTTAGAGAGCCATTAGGCCATACAGGATACTATTGCAAGTTCATTAGAGGGGATATCGTGATCACAAAACCTACGAAGAAGATGCTAAAGAAGGATGCGTAGTTCACATGGAGTCAGGAGTGTCAAGGAAGTCTTGACACCTTGACGACGAACATGGCTACAACACCAATATTGGTTTTTCGAGATTGGATGAAGGAATTCCATGTTCATGTCGATGCATCGTCAACTGTGCTAGGAGTGGCGTTGGCCCAAAAAGGCGAAGGATATATTGATCACCCAATTGCTTTTCCCAGTCGAAAGCTATCATCCATGGAGAATAATTATACTATGATAGAGAGAGAAGGATTGGAAATGGTCTATGCGTTGCAGAAGTTTTGACACTATCTATTGGGATGTCATTTCAAGATGTTCACGGATCACTCTGCATTGAAATACCTAGTGAATAAGCCTGTGTTGGGGGGGGGGGGACATGTCGTTGGCTACTCCTCTTCCAAGAGTTTGATTTTGAGATAACTATGAATCCATGCTGCTTGAATGCAGGACCTAACCACTTGTCAAGAATAGAGACTAGAAAAGAATCGACGAACATTGAGGATGGGTTACCTAATGTGCAACTATTCAAATTTGGAATGGTTGACAATTACTACAAGCAAATAGTTCAGTTTTTGGTGACAAGAACAACACCAGAAGGGATCACTACAAATCAAAAGAAGCATTTGGTATTTCAAGCCACATATTTCTAGCTGATTGCTAGTGAAGTCTATAATATGGGACCTGATGAGATCTTATGACAATGTGTCCTATCACATGAACAGGAAAGGGTCTTGGCGGAAGCACAACGGGATTTGAAGGTGGGCACTATGGAGGTTGGACTACTGCCGAGAAGGTATTCCGCACAGGCCTTTGGTGGCCAACTCTCAATGGGGATGTGACAGACTAAATGTGAGGACTTGTGATGCTTGTCAAAGGACTTAGAAGCCATCACGAAGGGATGAGATGCCGCTAGTACCTCAGGTGACGTTGCAGCCATTTGATAAATGCGCAATGGACTTTCTGGGACCAATCAACCCACCCAAAAGGAGAACCAATGCACGCTATATCATTACATCGACGATTTATTTGACGCGATGAGCGGAAGCCGCACCAGTTGTAGATTACATCGCTGCAACGACAGTAAGGTTCTTGTTTGATAATGTTGTTACTCATTTTGGTTGTCAAAAGATATTGATGAGTGATCATGGGAGTCACTTCATCAATCACACCATTAGGGAGCTGACAAAGGAACTTCAGATATAGCACAGGAAGAGTACTCCTTATCATTCGCAAGTGAATGGGACAGTTGAGGCATCCAATAAGGTGTTGTAGCATGCACGCACAAAGGTGTGTAATGCAAACCATGATGATTGGGATTTGAAGATTCCAGCATTATTATGGGAGTATCACACCACTTGCAAAAGGCTGACATGGTATAAATCATTCAAGTTGGTGTATGGGTAGGAGGTAGTCATGACAATAGAGTACATTTTTTCGAGTTTGCACATTGAGGCAACAACAAGACTAGATGATGAAGGAGCATTAGAAGAACACCTAGCTCAGTTGGTGCAGCTAGAGGAAGATTGCTTTGTCATAGGATTTCATCAGCACGTTGAGAAGGACCGACAGAAATATTGGCATGATTCACACATCAAGAACAAACACTTTCAGCAAGGAGACTTGGTGTTGCTATATGACAAAAAATTTGTCAGGCATCCAGGTAAGTTGCAAATGCATTGGATGGGTTCATATGTTATCAATTTCATTACTGAGGGAGGCACAGTACAACTACAATAGTTGGATGGTGCAATGTTGCCTAAGTTGGTGAATGGGAGACGGTTGAAGCCCTACAGGATGGGACCAGTGCTACGCGATGCCTAAGGCATTGCGCATGAAAGAAAAAAAGCTTTGTTTTTTGCATGAGGTGGTATTTAGGAGGCTAGCGCACTAGGAGAAGGTGGTTGTGCAAGTAGAGGTGTTAAGGTGGCAGTTAGCGAACCATGTCGCAACATCCGCAGGGATGCGATAGAGTCAAATCGATAGTAAATGCAGTAGTTAAACCAGTTATATAGCGAAGCTCATGGACATGATGCGCATTAATGGCAGATTCGACCATTAGATCAACAGGATCGATGATGGATTCAAGTAGTAAATGGAGGATTTAGTCACAATTATCAAGAGATATTTCACATGGTCGATTCGACACTAAAAGAATTCCCAGGCAATGTATCGAAATCACCATTGTGAAGATTGAGTTATTGAATTTGTTGCAGAGCTGTGAAGGTTGAGTTGTATAACAAAGTAAGGTTGAGGTGCAGTATTAAGAATTTGTTGGGAAACAGTGAGGAATATCAAGTGAGCCAATACTAGTAGAGATTTACAGTGGGAGAGATTTACTAGTTATCAGAGTTACTATTGAGTAGGAAGCAGCCAACATGCCTGTGGGCTCGTCGTCAATCACAAAGAAGAAGAGGGGAGGTTAGTGGCCCAAGTCCCTTGTACCAAAGAAGCAATCAACTAGAACTTCAGTGCGGGCACAAACATAAGCAGTAGAGCAGACGGGACCATCGACATCGGGAGCTAAGGACTCCAGGACCAAGACTAGGGTGTCCACTGTGGACATCCCTAACTATCTTCCTCCATGCATACCAGGTGCTCAACTACGCAAGCTAACGAAGAACTAGAGGTATTCGGTCAGGATGTCAACGATACCATAGGGGATAGGATGCACCATGGACATTATGCCCTGCATCATGAAGATGAAGTACGAATATCACAACTTTCTAGAATTGACTAAGATCACATCAGATCCATTCGTACCGGAGACAAGAGCAGACAGCAGCCCAATAGTGCACACTCTACATGACTGGGTGCGAGGATTGGAGAGGTCAAGGCTTCTAGGTCTCATTAATATGCAACATTATAGAACATTGGTGGAAGCCAGCACATGTACAAAACTAATGTTAGGATGTTTTCATGGGGGATATATGTGGTTGGACCGGCCGGTGCCAGTCAATCGAGAGTTGATTTCACAGATCACGGGGTTGCCCATGCATGGGCTCGATCCGTCATAATACTTTTGTAGTAAGGAAAATGATAAACAACTGGTTGTGAAGCTAAAGAATAAGTTTGGGATGCAGTGCTGAAAATGGGTATATGTGGTGGATACGATCAATGACTAGGTTGTGTGCATTGCAACAAAAATTCTAGCTATGAAGATGGTAAGGAAGAACCGACCCAATCAGTGCACTTCTGGGGTCATTGTGTGTGTTGAATGGTGTGTCCATGGCATACAAATGAACTGGTCATTATTTCTCATGAACCAATTAATAGAAGATGCAATACCGGTACAAGCAGGGAAGTGACCATTCACTTATAGTTGGTTGCTCATTTTGATCACGCTAGTTGCTTGGATGGAGCCTGAGGACTACCAGGGGATGGATGTTGAGGTGGCCAAAGTATGCAGAGGGGTGTGATATCAGAACCTCTGGTATGTCAAGGAAGTGGAACATTTAAAGGACTACTTAACACATTTTTGGTTGTATTGGGAGGTGCTGTAGCCTGCAGCCATGAAGATCCCATGCTTATCAGAAGAAGTGGCGGTAAAGTATCGATGCATTGTTTGGTTTGCAATGGGGCTGCATGCCATTCATGTACAGGTGCGAAGGGACTTGGAAAACTAGTGGTTGGCCACACTCTACAAACTTACAGATGCATAGATGGATGTCATCGTGGATGGCTATTCTATGGAGTGGCGAGAACCAGTCGCCACAGATTGAGTATTGGACATCGCCACAGGTCCACCAGGCGATGCTCCGATGGATACTGCGCTCGACCAATAGAGTGAGCAAGAGTTGGATGAAGCATTGACAAGAACCCAAATGGATTCAAAAAAGGATTGGAGGTTTGAGAAATCTAGAACAAAGAGGCGACATGATCAAGGTGAGGCTACCATCACAGCGCCAATGGCAGATTCACAAGTCAACCGCATTATTACGACTATCACAACAATAACTACTACGAGTGAAGTGCAGTTGAAGAAACAGCCTACTAAAGGCTTTGGAGAGGTAAACACTCAACTGAGTTCTTTAGTTGATGCAATTTTGCAAAGGGTTCCCAAAGTAAACATTTTGCGTAAGGAAGGAGAGTTAAGCACAAGGAAGTTTGTCTGGATTTTACAGATTCTGCCACATGAAATTGAGACTAACAGTGAGGATGTCAATGCCTCACTCCAGCAATTTCAGGAGCTCGCATTGGATGTCAATGAACTATCAACTCAGACATTGGTTCAATTGCATAGGGATGTGAATCGGGAGTTGGTCGACTGAGAACAAATCATTGGCGATCACCTTTTGAAGTCGCAAGAACGGGAAGAAGTAGCCAAGACATGGATCATGGATTTAAAGAAGGTGCAGGAAAGGCTCATCATCGAAAAGTCACAACTATGGGACGACTGGGCTAGGTTGCATAAAGAATTTTTCAACGTGTATCAGGAAGTCATAGTTATGGAGGAGGACTTGGATGCACCAGCCAAAGCGCAGAAGTTAGGCCAGATCATCGCGGGATTCAAGAGATACGTCACATATCTACAGGTACTGTTGAACCCAATACACCACCAGAGGTATTTGATGCATGGAAAAGTGCCATCGAAGATGCAGCAACGCAGTTCAAAGACATGGAAAAAGAAGCTAAGGCAATTATAGATGCAACCACGTAATTTTGGGGAAGCGTGGTCCAGGACGATTAGTTGGAGCAGCTAAACACACAATTGCAGGAAGCTAAAGGTCAATTGGCTGCACTAAGGACGTTGCTTCAAGCAATGAATCCAGTACTACAGGTGACTAAAGTGACGGATTTGAAGGCTCTGTAATAGCGTGTCACCAAGGCAAGGGAATGACAACAACGTCGAACAACGCAGTTGGAAGAATTCTAGGATATCTGCGAGCATCTAGCGCTTAAGGCAGTGAATGCACTTTAGACAGTGCAGGACAGTCATAAGGAAGTCATCACCAAGATCGATATTCATCCATCTAAGCAAGATGTTGCGGATTGCACAGACATCACCAATAGGGTAAAGGTTCAGGTGGAAGAAGTAAAGCAGCAGTACAAGGATTTCAAAAGAAAGACGACTAAGTACACTGCTTCCAGCTGACGTGGCTCGAGAGCGAGCCACAAGATTGTGTTGGGGCCTGTTGGCAGGCATTTTTGGAGATAGTTAGTTTCCCAACATTGAGGATGATGTGCAAGGTCAAAGTTGATACGCAAGGAGGAATATGGTGCGTAAGGCAGTTTGGTCATAGTTGGGCCATATTTTGTCATATTTTGTAGATTTTGGTCCAAGTAGTTAAGAAGTTGATTTAAGTGGAACACATTGTAAAAGGCATAAGCCTATAAATAGATATAGGAGTTGTAATGTTGATATACTTTTTGGAGAGATCTTATATTTTGTGTACTTGGAGAGCGGTTATGTGATTTGTCTTTGATGCGAGATCTAAATTATGGAGCTATCTTGAGAACCTACAGTTTTGATGCGAAGATAATATGACATGATAGAGATTTGATGGAAACACTATGTCTTTTGCATCTTTTTGTTTTCCTGCTTTCTGCGATGTGATATAAATACTGCAATATGATGCTTCTTTCGAAATAATGTGATGCTTTCATGTTTTGAATAATGTTATGTTGGTAGATCTGTTTATGCATCTATTCTTCTGCTGCGATCTGAATATGTTGATCTGATGAGTGATCATATGACTTGATAATAAATGAACCAATGCTTGGATCTATGAAGTAATGATGTGATAGTTAAACAGTAGATGCCCAAACCCTCCTTCTTACTATGGAAACATGGTTCTTACAGTTCTCCCTTGAACATATCGGGTAAGACCTCATTTGCTCCACAGGTATTGTTGGACAGGGCAAAACCTGTCTGGGCCGGTGCTCAGGGAGATCCCTGAGTTAAGGGTGTTAACAGAGAGTGAAACCCTATCAACAAATCTGTGTTAACAAATGGTTCCGTTTCCGAGACTGTGTTGATGTATTTGTAACTTTGGAATGTATTCATCTGTATATCTTATGTATTGTACCCCAATGTTTATTCTAGGAAGTGTCTATAATGTATTTGAGTCATGTCATGCCTCGATGTTCCTATCGGGAGATTCAATAATGTAAACAAGTCATGTCAAGTCATTGAGGTTAACCCTCCATTGTAAGTCGGGGCAATAGTCCCCACAATTGTGTCAAGGTTAACCCTCCTTGTTGATCGGAGGGAAAAAACCCCACAATTGTGGGGCACTAGGGTTATTAGACTCTCCTAGAGATGTCGGCCCTAGTAAGTAATTGTTAAGTGGGGCCGACATGTTGAAGTGGACATTAAGTGAACAAAATAATATAAATAGAGAGTGAGCCTCTCTATTTATCACACACACACTCACTCATTGGGGCGCATGAGTGAGAGAATAAGTTGTTGGGACAAGAGAGAGAGAGACTACTGCCATTGGGAGATCATCTTACTATTTTTGGAGTTTTGATTTTAGTGCTAATTCTATCTCAAAGGAATTTGCAAGGTTTTCTCCTTTATGGTTTCCCTGAGGAAAATCTTTGAGCTCATTGTCTCTTGTGCTTTATTGATGTGCATGTTATTCTCTCAGATAAGATTCTAAGATCATAATGCTAGTTTGAATGATAAAAATCTAACATGGTATCAGAGCTAACCTGAGAAGAAGACATTGTGCAGCTACAGAATCTAGGGCTTCTTAATTTTTGGGTCTCTCTCCACAATTCATCAGCAAAAGTATGCTAGGCTGACTCTCCATTGAAGGGCGCATCTTTTTGTCGAAGTAAAATCCGATTCCAAGCATTTTCAGTTTTTGGTGCGAGAAATTAGGGATTCTTACAGAAGAGGAATTTTTGAGTGAGCATGGCATAGGATTTATCTCCTCATTAAAATCAAATTTTAGAGACCTGGGTCAAGATTTTTGGTTGGGTATAACTCTGGGAAAGCCAAACCCTAGTTTGACCCCAGGTTGGAAAAACCCTAAAATACTAAAACTGATCAATTTTGGTACATTCGCTATATCTTGGGATTGGAGAAGGCTCAGGAGCTAAAACTTTCATAGGATGAATATACAATCCCAATTTACACTGTGTCCAAAGTTCAGCCTCATATTCTCTATATTCTAGGAGATATTATCCCTCCAAGTTAGGGTTCCAGTCTCTTCCAAGATTCATCCCTAAACATGACGCCTAGGGAGAATTACTATATCTTGGTTTAGTAGGAAACAATCTTGCATGGCACTGAGTACAGTTGAAGCAAAGTATGTCGCGGCTTGTTCAGCTAGTTGTGAGGCAGTATGGCTAAGGAATCTACTATCTGATTTATTTGATCTCCAGTTGGATGCTACTTGTATATATTGTGACAACCAGAGTTGTGTGAAGTTATCGGAGAACCCGATGTTCCATGACAAGTCGAAGCATATCGAGATAAAATATCACTATATCAAGGATATGGTGCAAAGAGGAGCAGTGAAGCTCTAGTATGTTGCGATGAACGAACATATAGCTAATGTGTTGACTAAGCCATTGGCCAGAGTGAAGTTTGAGTACTTCAGGGGGAAGCTTGGTGTTCTCCAGATCGAGGTTCCCTCCAAGGGGAAGTGATGAGTCCATGAGCCATTCTGACATGGTGAGAGGATTGGTTCCTTCCATGGTCAGATGTAGGGGATGAGCCATTCTTTCTTGATGAGAGGATTGGTTCCTCACATGTCAAATATAGGTGCTGAACCATTTTGATGTGACTATAGGATTGGTTCCTACATGATCATAAATAAGTGTTGAATGACGTTCTCTAAATGGAGGCACCTGGTTAGTTACTAGGAATACTCAGCCTAGAGATGAGAGCCATTCTAACATGGTGAGAGGATTGGTTCCTTCCATGGTCAAATGTAAGGGCTGATCCATTATGTCATGGTGGGAGGATTGGTTCCTTCCATGTCAGATGTGAGTGCTAAGCCATTCTGAGGTGACTGTGGGATGTGTTCCCACATGATCAGATATAAGAGTTGAATGCCATTCTCTAAATGGAGGCACCTAGTTAGTTACCAGGAATACTTAGTCTGGGGATGAGGGCCATTCTGATATGACTGTGGGATGTGTTCTCACATAATCAGATATAAGTGTAGGGCCATTATGATGTGATTGAGGGATGTGTTCCCACTTGATCAGATATAAGGGTTGATGCCATTCTCTGGGAGAATGGAGGCACCTGGTCAGTTACCAGGAATCCTCAACCTGGGGTTGAGAGCCCTTTCGACATGTAGGCTGGATTGGTTCCTCGCATGGTCAAATATAAGTGCCGAGCCCTTCCATGGATGATAGATGGTGTTTCCTATCATGCTGGTGGATGTGAGTGCTATGCCTTTCCACAGATGGTAGCAGGTGTGTCCTACCATGCTGGTGGATGTGAGTGTTGTGCCTTTCCATAGATGGTAGTAGGTGTGTCCTACCATGCTGGTGGATGTGAGTGATGTGCCTTTCCATAGATGGTAGTAGGTGTGTCCTACCATGTTGGTGGATGTGAGTGTTGTTCCTTTTCATAGATGATAGTAGTTGTGTCCTATCATGCTGGTGAATGTAAGTGTTGTGCCTTTCTGACATGGTGTTGGATGTGTTCCTCTCATGGTCAGATGTGAGTGCTGGGAATTCTAACGTAGGATCAGATATAAGCACTAAAGAAGACCTACATGGAGGTTAGGCCTACAACCAGCATGAAAAAGGGATGGCTCTGTAGAACTTCCTGTGACAAGAAGAATTATGAGATAGCACCTGTTAGCACTCTAGGAAACTCCTCTAGATTGTAGCTTAAGGATGCCTGGTAACTTAAATTGTTTCTAGGGTTTTCAGATATGGGTCAAGTCAGTCGACCTATGTAACCTTTCCACTCTCAAGGCATGCATAAGACTCACTCGTTTACAAGGATTTTAGTTGCAATTTGCTCAGAAATTTGACTATAAGGTGCAGGGATGGAGAACTCACCAGGATGGCAAACTTACACACATAACACATGTATATAAATATCTAAATCCTACCAAGGATGGTATTTATAAATCAAATATCACTAATAGACCGATAGGATGACAGCTATTGGCTTTTTAATAAATCTGAAATTGACCTAAATGCACATTCATGCATAAACACAGTAAAGAAAGAGATGATGGCTGAACAGATCACAACAAAAGAGCTTATACCATGAACAAGTAAAATGAGAAGCTTGAACCATAAATCCCCAAAGTTGAACCTTTATTAAAAAATTAATCATGGGCTTTATAGCCTTCACAAAAATCACAGATCTTGAAATCCGATCTGTTTACACAAAAATGATTGAAAGTGATAGTTTTTCCAGATTAGGGCTTCAAACCCTTGCTAACTATTTGTCTATCTATTGTGAAGATCTAGTTCACTAAGCAATCTTTTAACAACTGAAGTGGTCGCTGATAATCACTACTGATGGTTCACTGTGAAACTGCCACTAACAACCAGTGTTTCGACAGTTAACTAAAGTGATTTTTCTTGTTTAATCCGCTAGATTTTTCTCTGTCTTGTCGCTGCAGTCGTCGATCGGAAGCTTTTCTTTAGCTCATCGGTGCTCCAAGTTTCAATTCTACCACTTTTTTAGTGCCTTAAATCAATAGCATCACGATGGCTTCTTCATCGGCGATCGGTATCTTTTTCCTTTAGCTTATCGGCGCTCCAAATCTCAACGTTACTATTGTTTCAGCGCCTTAAATCAATAGCGTCGCGATGGCTTCTTCATCGGCGATCAACATATTTTTCCTTTAGCTTATCGATGCTCCAAATATCAATGCTGGTGCTCTCCATCACTAGCTCGTTGGTGATCGGGAGCTGAAATACTTATGCATCAGAACCTTTTATCTAAATGCTACCATAGTTTTGGAGGTGAAATGAACTAATTGTATTGCTGCTGGAGGTTGATTGGCGACGTTTGAATCGGAGCTTTAGTCTTCTATGCCACTGACACTACGGAGGAGCTTCGTTGTAAACTTTGTTGATCCATTTTCCTCAAATCTTTCGATCACCGAAATGTTAATTTGGTCACGGAAGCCGCATTCTGTCTTTCTTTCGCTGTGCTGGCTCTTTAGTAGACTAACTCGCCGATGGTTAGTGTTTTCAAGTTCCGATTTTTTATACTTGACTTCGGCGGTATTTAGTTCTTCATGTCATTGACATTTTTGAAGTTTTTAGCCTTGCCCTGTCGCTACATTGTCTTTAGTTCTTCTGATCACCAAAGAGTTCATCTATTGTCATGCTATCAGAATGATTCTTGTCATCGATCGGAGCTTTAGTCTTCTATGCCACCGACACTGCAAAGGAACTCAATTGTAAACTTCGCCAATCCTTAGTCCTTCTGTCTCCCACCGTCACAGCTCCTTATTGAACTATCTTGCTGATGGTTAGTCCTTAGAACCTTAGATCACCAAAGTTTTCATATGGTTGTGGAACCTGTAGTAAGTCTGTCTTTCACCGTATCAACTCTTTAGTGGACTATCTCGTCGCTACATTGTCTTTGGTTCTTTCGATCGCCGAAATGTTCATCTAACCGTGGAAGCTATCGTCTGTTAGTCTGTCAGTGGCTAATGAGATGTTCTGATCCTCGCCCAAGCCACCGAAACTACAACTTAGTGAAATTTTTATCAACCACAGAAGCTTTCAAATTGTTAGTGACATTCATATTCCTCATTGCATGAATTAAATTCTTCATACAAAAATAAATTATCTTGGGAGATAACATCTGGCTCCTACTTGGGGATGGGAACCTCCCAGTGAAGTCCCAAGAACCCCAGACCAAAATGCCTTTCCCTAAAATCAACTAAGTAATTTAACACTATTCTTTATTGTTCCTATTTGTGCCAGAAATTGTTTCTAGGCTACAAAGAAACAAGCCAACACAATCTCAAATATTCAAACAAACAAATTAGGTTTTCTGAAAGGTTTTCTTGGTTGTAAAGTTTGGTGACTGAAGGGAATACATTCATGAGGCAAATAAGAACTGAATCATAAGCAAAGAAGAACAGATATGCATAATATAATTATCAATATCCAACAGAACGTGATATTGAAGTTCATTCACAATTAACAAGCACTACCAGCCTACAAACCATAAACCAGCAATGAATTTATCAATCATGTAACTAAACAAGTTAAAAATGAAGCCAAAACACAGACTGAAGGGTTGAAAGGATCATATATTTCATAATTCTATTCAGCAAATACACATGAGAGTTATGATACTTAGCTCATAAACAAGTCACAGACCTCCTTAAGCCAGCCAAAAAGTAGAACCCCTCTTCTATACCCTTGTCCCTCTTTTATAATTACAAAGAAGAGTTCTATCCTCCCTTCATTAGGTCGAAATTGAAACTACCCAATAGTTACATTAACTAACTTTCAACTAATTGACTAAAAATAGCAAAATCAGATTCCTGGCAAATATGGCGAATTTTTGGAAAATAGGTGTCAAAGAAGCTTCCATATCTCTCAATTCGTGACACTTGTGTAAAAACTGAGAGATTTTTTGTGAATGAGTCCGTGATGGAAAAAACCCTCTCTTGGTTTTTAAAAATTCATCTCCAATCAATCATAATATGCCCCGCAAGATGAACACTAAAACAGGAAAATATTAAATATTTTTACAACCCTGAAAAATAGGCTGTAAAGATTAAACTAAATCTTTCAAACCTTGATAGCTGTTGCAAAACTGAGAGAGGTTTTTGTGAAGGGGTCTCTTATGAACAAAAACCTCTTTTTTTTCTAAAATTCATCTCCATCAGCTCGTGGTATGCATTCAAATTCAGTAACCCAAAACAAGAAAAAACAGAGTAGAATTCTCAATAATTTTTGCATTTCAATATCATTGGTTAATTCTGCTTCAAGCATCTCAACAGCACCTCCGCAAACATGAAAAACTTTGCGCATATCCCCCGATGCAGCAGCAACTTTCCTTACACAAATCTCTAATTCCTCTGGTTGAAATACTTGGCATGGTAGACCCATTAGCCTTTGCTAGAGTATCTTCAGTATCTGATCTTTTGAATAGGCACAGCATGTTATAACCAGAGGTTGACAATTTTAAGCACTGCAACTTGGGAAGAAACTGATCAGTCAAGTCTATTGCATTTGAAATTCCTATCAGCATACACTGTGAATTTGGGAATGTAGGAAGCTTGAAGATATCATAAAGCACTGCTTGGTCTTTTGAAATCAAATAATCCATCTCATCAATAATCAACAACTGTATGCAAATTTATTGAAAACATATAGACATGAATGAGAACTATAAATGGGTGTTTGGCTTTAGAGTTGCATATTTTATATCATCTTTTTGGAAGATGACTGTTTCGTTTCACATAAAAACTTTTTAACTCCTGAAATGGAGAGCAATTAGCCGAGCATTTTTTCTTTCCTTGGCATTGCTCCAATATCTTGCTAAACTGAATTTAATATTTAAAAAGGATGAAACTTCATCTGCCAATCTTTCCCTTAGTTCTTTAAAATCACCAGCTGTTTTATCCTCATTGATCCTCAACATAAGAGATTCTGCACCTGTATCAATCAAAAGCCATTGGTTCCGGACTAGCCATAAATCTAGATGATGACCCTGAAATCCATGGACAAAGACTACCACCCTCAATGCTCTTCTCAACAGAACATGATTGGCTGTCTTTGGAGGAAAACTATTTATTGTTTCATTTGGCATAATAGTAGCTTTTGGTTTTTCTAAAGGTCCATTAAGGCCCAAAGAGGCGACATCTTCAATAACACCAGATCTCTGGCACTGGATCATATGTTGTTCAACATAAATGACCAGAACCTGAGATAGACTACCAAATATTTGCAAATCTTGAAGAGAACAGTTGTTTATCTTCATTTGCTCAATGCTCTTCCGATGCAGATCAGCACAGGAAGCTACAGCTAATGCTGGATATTCATTTGAGTTTCTTGTAAGTGATTCTTTAGCAAAATGGATGTAGTGGGATCCACTCTCAGAATATTCATTGGATGTCTCGTTGTGATGAAGCTCCATTGAATGTACTAACCACATTGACCACTCAGTACTTCGGTCTTCAGCCCACAGACAACGCAAATATTCAAATATCTCTATCCTATGTTCCTTATGGAATTTTAAAAATGAGCTCCAAATATATGATAGCTAATTTCCCAATGCCTTAAATGCTTCTAGCATATCTGCCTTAGATAGAATTTGCCAATAGCCCTCTTCATCACCATCAAATGATCCAGTATCTTGCTGAGAGCCTTCTGTTGACACCTTTGTTTATTCTTCTGAACCTGGCTTCTCCTTTCCAAGCAGTTCGTTATTCCTGAGATAATTGGTTTCTAGCTTAGGTCTCCTACCAAGTTTTCTTGCAATAGATTTTATTGTTATCTCTTCTATATTTTCCAGACCATCAATTCTTCGATTGTTTCTCCTAGCAATGCTCTGTATCTCATTGATAAGAATATCTCGTGAAGCACACAGTGCTTTCCACAGGGCAATATCCTTGGCATCAACTCCTGATTCCACATAGCTCATTGTCTGGTTACTCATTGTGGCAGAGCCCCCCAGACTGTGCTCTGATCGGTCATCATCACCCAGAAGAGCCTTGGGAGGGGCACGGACTTCATGAACAGAAGCATGAGAAAAGCTCAGAGGATTCTGACCCACCAAAAACGCTCCATGGAATGAGGCATATAACAGTTCAAACTTTAATATGACTCTAGATGTCAAAATCCTCTCTGTTCTATTATATCTAAACTGAAAGCAACCATCACTGACAAGTAAACATCCTCCCGTGCATATTTGATTCGAAAAGGATGAGTGCAAAAACTATGATCTCCGTCATTGATCTGCCAGACTGCTACACTGTCTTCTGAACTTGAATCTGGCACATCATATTGCACCACACGAGCAGGTGTGCCAAAATCAGTATTTTCAGAATCTTCCCATCTTGTATTTACTTTTATTTGATACCATCTCACTCCCAGTTTGCTGCAGGTGTCTTCAAGTCTTCAGCTCACCTCTAACTGTCACACTGCAAAGCCCTAATTTCCTTCTTCAACTGCCAAATCCAGTTTTTAAGCAATGTGTCTCCACCTCAGTTTTCACCAGCTTCGTAACCTTCAGTTTGAGAATCTCCTGCCGGAAATC
Organism: Pseudotsuga menziesii; assembly: GCA_001517045.1. Classification (NCBI taxonomy): domain Eukaryota; kingdom Viridiplantae; phylum Streptophyta; class Pinopsida; order Pinales; family Pinaceae; genus Pseudotsuga; species Pseudotsuga menziesii. Next base: position 37,359 of record LPNX010459020.1, on the reverse strand, counting down.
GCACCTCATTCCACTCACTATCATCATTTGCCATAAATTTGCATCCAGTTGCCAGAACAATTGCTAGAATCTCCCTCACATGCGACCAGACGCCTGTTTCACTAATAAACTTGACAAAACACATATCAAATGTGACCAATGATGTAGTTAACATCTTAGGAACGAAACCCCCAAAAAAATCGGACTGAAAAATGACCATTTTGGCAAAAACGATTTTCTTGTAGCGCCGTAGTGTAAAATTTTGGCCGTTGCACTACAAGAATATTTTAAAACCAATTTTGGCGCTTTTTAGTCATTAATTCCATTTTGAATAGGTTTTTATGGTAAAATTTGATCATGGTGTTATTTGTGAACCAATTAATCCACATAATGTCCTATAGAACCCTTCAAAACCATAAGAAAAACAAACCTAATGAAAACCTAAAGCAAAAATCAAAATTTCACTTAAAACCAAAAATTTTCTAAAATAAGAAAATGAGCAAACTTAAAATAAAAATCACAAGCAAAATATAAAAATGAAGAAAACAAGATCATGACTTAACAGTTCCATTGGGCATGGAGTCTTATTCTGAAAGAAAAACAACCTACTATCTACTAATTTACAATCATAAGGCCTCAAAGCCTCAAATGAAATAGAGTTTCAGGAACCACCCATTTACTAGGCCATCGAATACTTCTTCACCTTCGAGATTCTACAATTTGAAGGTGTTATTCTCATATACCTGGTCTATAACAAAAGGGCCAATCTACAAAGAGTCAAATTTTCCATGTTTCCCCTTGTCCTATCTAACAGCATCCCACTTGAGAACCCAATCTCCGACCTGGTAGTTTTCTGCCTTTGCTCTTTTGTCAAACATGCCCTTTATCCTCTGTTAATGAGCTTCTGATTTTCCTATAACTTGCTCCCTGATCTGTTGTAACTCCACCAAATCCATCATCCTTCTCATCATATCATTTGGTTCATCCTCCTCTTCCTGAAAGAACTTTGCCACTGGAAGGATGAGTTGGATAGGAAAGATGGCCTCAGTGCCATAAACAAGTTTGAATGGAGAAGTCCCTATGGATCTTTCATCTGTCACCCTATCAGCCCATAAAGAAAACTTAATCTTTTTTTATTTGTCTCTAGCAGTTTCCTGCTGATTCTGACTAAGCTTTTGTTGGATGACTCAGCCAGGCCATTGCCTTGTGGGTAATAGGATGTGGAGTGCACTAGTTGAATACCCATTGATTCACACATTCTAACTAATGCCCCAGCCTTAAAAGTTGGTGCATTATTAGTTACTAACCTTACTAGGCAACCAAACTTGCTGAAGATGTTCTCATATAAGAATCTCATGATGACTTGATGAGTGGCATTTCTGGTGGGTACTGCTTCTATCCATTTGGTAAAGTAGTAAGTGGCTACCAAGATCCATTTATGTTGTCCACTGGAATATGGATTTATTTCACCTATGAAATCCAGACCCCATTGCTGGAAAGGTCCATTCACTATAACAGGCCTAAGGGGCAAGGATTTGAGTTGCTGCTTCCCTATAAATCTTTGACATTGGTCACATGCCCTTACAAAAGTGCATGCATCAGCAAAGAGGACTAGCCAATAGTATCCTACTTTTAAGATCTTATGGGTTGTGGTTTTCCAGTAGTGGTGGCCTCCACATGTATTGGAATTAAAGTGATGCATGACCTGCTCTGCTTCCTCTTTATCTAGACATCTTAAGAAAATTCTAGACTGATCCTTCCAATACAACAAATTGTCAATTATGCAAAACTTAACAGATTTCAACTTAAGAGCTTGTGCTTGGTTAGGAGTAAGATCAAGATAAACTTCTAATTTTAGCAAAAATTGAATGATACCTGAGTACCACTCACATGAAGATATGTTCTCAGCTACTGCTGGACTGTTATTCTGATCTTGATTTACTTCTATTTCAGCTGCTACCATAGTCTGCACCTTTGTTGATCTGAAACATGTGAAATTTATTCCCATCAGTTCACAGTTTTCTTTGGCCATGAGTTTGGCCAGACCTAATCCCTTTACCAACTTGGTGGGTTTCACCTCTACATCAAACTCAATGAGTTTGGTAATCCACTTAGCTCTCTTCCCATCAATGTCAGGCTGATTCAAAACATCCTTCACAGCAGCTGAAGGGACATATGCAATGATCTTTGCATGGAGAATGTAGATTCTGAAAGTCTTCAAAGATTTTATGAGAGCATAAGCCTGCTTCTCAATTGGGTCATACTTCAGCTCAGCATCTCTCAGGGTTCTGCTGAAGAAAGCTATTGGATGATCAAGACCTTCATCATCTTTTGTAATAGTACAGCTGCCACTGTGTCATAAGATGCAAAAGAGAAAATGAAAAAACCCTTGGTGTAGTCGGGACTAATCAAGGTTGGGGCCTCCATGATGGCTTTCTTAATGTATTCAAAATAATTTCTTGCTTGGTTGGTCCACTTGATTTCTGCATCCTTTTTTAGCATGGTTGTTATGTGCTTTACCAGCTCGGAGAAATTAGGAATGAATCTCCTGACGAAGTTTATCTTGCCTAAAAAGGACTAAATGTCTCTTTTTGACCTTGGTATTGACATCTATTGAATTGATTCCACTCTTACCGAATCAATATTTACACCTTCTGCTGAGACTATGTGTCCTAGGAGCTTTCCTTCATTGAGTTCAAACTGGGACTTGTTGGGGTTCAGTGATATTCCATACCTTCTGCACTTCAGAAATACCTTCCTTAAATGTTGCAAGTGGTCATGATAGTTGTGAGAGTAAACTGTTAAGTCATCCAAATATATCAGCACAAATTTATCTTTTAGCCCTACAAAATCTAGGTCCATAGCTCTCTAAAAAGTAGCCCCAACATTCATTAGCCCAAATGGCGTTTTAGCATACATAAAGGTGCCCCAGGGGGTGGTAAAGGTAGTCTTCTCTTGGTCATCTGGGTGCACAGCAACTTGATTGTATCTAGAGAATCCATCATGGAAGGACATGACCCTAGCCCCCAAGACTTTCTGTAGCAGATGTTCCATCTTGGGCAGTGGATAGTTGTCTTTTTTGGAACACATGTTCAGGTTTCTAAATTCCACACACAACCTGATTTCTCCATTTTTCTTTCTTACCACTACTAGATTTGCAATCCACTTGGAATACCTGAGGGCGATTATGATATTAGCTTTGAGGAGCTTGTGGATCTCTTTCTTAATCACTAGTAATAGAAGAGGGCTAATGGGTCTCAGCTTTTGTTTGAAAGGAATGGTGTCCTTCTCCAAAGGAATCCTGTGTTGGATGATGTTGGTGTCATATGTTTTTAGGTCACTATACTCCCATGCAAAGACATCAGCAAACTCTTTTATCAAGCTACAATATTTAGAATTTTGTTCAGCAGTCAGCCTAGTGGATAGATTTATCAGTTTTTGATGGCTCTGGTTGCCTATGTTTTGTTCTTGGATAGCACGATCTAGCTCCCTTTTGGCAGGCTTGAAAGGGATGTCATTGTGATCAAACAGTTCTTCCAATGGTACTAGACCTCGGGGTATCTAGTTGCTTGGCAATTGGACAATATTGTGCTCAGTCACTTTACCCTTTAACTTGAGCTGCTTGGATTCCTCTAGTTTAAGGTTTTCCTGGTCTATGTGTATATCAGAGAATTCATCCACTAACTGAAGGAATTTACTAAGCTCCCCATCATTTTCAAACACCCTCCAAAATTTTACATTGTCTAGAAGAGAGGGTCTGTACTTGACCTGAATGTCATAGTTGAGCTTAGGGGGTGAAGGAGGAACAAACAGACTTGCAGAGATGGCCAGGGAATCAGCCAGGTGGTTCAAATCCCTAGGAATATATGACAGTTCAAAAAACATAAAGGAGTCTCTAAGTTTCCATACCACGTCCCTGTATGCCTTCAATTTGATATTCTTCATCTGAAAAGTGTTGTTGACTTGCTGTCTAATGAGGTCTGCGTCCCCAAAAATCTTCACGCACATTATCCTCATCTCCTTGGCCACTTTAACTCCTAGCAGCAAGGCTTCATATTCGGCTATGTTGTTCGTGGTTTTGAAATCGAGCTTATAAGATAAGTGAATGTTCTCCTTAGATGGGGAGATCAACACGATACCCACGCCTGCTGATTTTTGAGCGCTTGCCCCATCGAAATACATGGTTCAGATCGTTATTGTGACTTCTTCGGGCTGCAGATGGATGGGCTCAGTGAGCTGAACGGATGTCTGCTGATTATCATCTATTTGCAAGATGCAAGACCCAAAATCAGTGTCCACGGTGTAGATCGGGTGATTCACTGAGCGGCTCTCCTTTCTTATGATATATGCTAGCTAATTTTCCCTGTACAGTCTCTTAGTATTCCCTCTAAACATGGGAATGGTGGCATACGTGAGATCCATATGAAGGGTACCGCCTAATATTTTGCTCCATGACCAGGACAGCAAGAGGCCAAATTTTGGAGGAATATCAGCCACTACGATGTCCATCATTACGCTTTTCGAAGGTAGCTAAGTTAAGTTTACAACAAGGTCTTTGATGAGGCCCAAGCACTTGACCTTCCTGGAGTCAAAGGAGAATAAATCATGGTAGGGTTTGGTAATGCTGAGGCCGATTTCATCCATCACAGCCTTTGGCATTAGGTTATGAGAGGCTCCTAAATCCAGCAGACAGTTATGGAGGATTTTATCATGGATGTTCAAGGATATATAGAATGGTGGGAAAGAGTCCTTTATGTCTTTGATCATGGCCCCCAGGGTTACAATAGGCAACAGGCTTGTCATCTTGCAGGTTCACAAAGTCAGTGTCATGGTGCACCTTGGGCTGAAGGGAATTCAGAATGGAGGTTTTAAATGCATCATTCTTCATCAACTCAATTAAAGGGAAAGGGATTTTCAACTTTTGAATTTCAGACTCAAGGTTAAAAGAATAATGCAGCCTATCTGGAAACCTTACCTCATGAGTTGTAGGTTTGAGTTGGACTTGATCAGGTGTGGCTGAAGGTGCTGGTTTATGCAATGCTTTGGACGGGGCAGCCACTTTCTTTGGTAAAACAACAACCTTTCTAGCTGGTGCAGCAGGCAGCTTGACAGGTATAACATTCTTCTTGAGGGGAGCAACCAACCTAGACCTTAGTTGGTAACCTCCTTGAGAATCATCCTGATAGACAGCCTCTTCAGTGATCTGCTCATTAATCAGGGCTTCTTCATATTCTGCTTGCATCAGAAAAGAGTAGTCCACCTCATCCTCCATGCAGTGGATATTTTCTTCAGCTTCTCCTTCTTCTTCAATAAACTCTAGCTCTTCTTCTAATACAGCATTTTGAAATGGAGCTCTTATCCTTTGATCTTCCCCTTGATTCCTCTCCCTTCTGAGAATCTGAACTGGGGGGTTTCCTCTTCTATAAGGAACAAAATTTAGGTTTTGAGGAGCGAAGTCACTTGGCCCCTTACCCCTTTCTAGCAGATGTCCTTGGTCTTTCAATTTAGACATTTCAGTAGTCAGGTTATCTAAAAGTTTGGTCATTTTTTCAATATTTTTCTCTGATGCAGAAGCCCCACTATAGTCTGTTGGCTGCTTTCTCCTGTCTACCTTCCCTTTGACCTTCTAAGATGTCAAAATGTTTGACTCTACCTCCAGGGTAGCATCCTGCATGAGTGATAAGGAGGCAGACCTCCTTTCTCTGAGAAGTAGGCAGAAGTCAGAGTCAAAGGCATTCACATAAGTTATCATAGCTGAGGTACCGGTGGGCTTAATCTCGGTGGAGATCTTGCTATACATGTTGTTGAATCTCTTAGTAAATTTGGAGACAGACTCACCATTTTCTCTTTTCAGGTTGTTGAATTCTATGATATAGTAGAGGTGGTCTCTCCTCTCTCCCCAATGTTTCAGGAAAACATCATCTAGGGCCTCTATGCCTGCCATTGACCCAGCAGGCAGTTCTTTAAACCACTTCCTAGCCTGGCCATCTAGGCTTTGCACAAAAAATATGGTCCATACATCTTCATGTTCTATATTTATATTTTCAGCATAGCTATAAAAAGCCTCTAGATTTTCTTCATTAGTGAAATCCCATTCCCCGGTAAACTTAGGCATATACTTGAGGTAATCCCCGGTAGGCATGGCTGCGAGAGGATTTGGCAAAATTAGGGGTGCATACCTAGCTACCAAGATCCTTTCCATCTTGGTCAATTGAGGGGTATCCATATTGGAAATGGTTATGGATAGGGATGTGGAAGGCAACACTAATGAAAATATTTGTTGAGCAGGCAGTGGTATACTTATCCCAGTGGAGTCACCAGGGATTGGATCTTCACAAACAGCAGTGCTTGAAGATGCCCAAGCCTTAGATTTTTCTGATGTATCTAAAAATTTATGGGAATTAAGAGTTTCAGTAGAAGAAATAACAACAGAAATATTTTTTGAAATACCTGATGTAGTGTTTTGTGTAGCACTATTGGTCTGTCTTAGTAAAGCCCTAGCTTTCCTCAAGATTTCTTCTGGATCTAAAACGAGTGTTGCTAGTGGCCCCTTTGGGTTTGCTCTAGTACTTGGTCTTCTTGAAGCCACCTTATATAAATGGAGTCACCAGATAGATGATTACAACCGTAATAATGTCCAAGCCTTGTCTATCATCAAAGCATGGATCTATGTCGTCTCCCAGGGAAATTGAGCTTCAATCTCCTCTCCCCGGCAACGGTGCCACTTTGTTAGCACTCCAGGAAACTATTGTAGGTTGTAGCTCAAGGATTCCTGGTAACTTAAACTGTCTTTAGGTTTTTAGATATGGGTCAAGTTAGTCGACCTATGTAACCTTTCCACTCTCAAGGCATGCATAAGACTCACTCGTTTACAAGGCTTTTAGTTGCAATTTGCTCAAAAATTTGACTATAAGGTGCAGGGATGGAGAAATCACCAAGATGGCAGACTTACACACATAATACATGTATATAAATGGCTAAATCCTGTTGAGGATGGTATTTATAAATCAAATATCACTAATAGACTGATAGGATGACAGCTATCGACTTTTTAATAAATCTGAAATTGACCTGAATGCACATTCAGGCATAAACACAATAAAGAAAGAGATGATGGCTGAACAGATCACAACAAAAGAGCTTATACCATGAACAAGTAAAATGAGAAGCTTGAAAGTATTATTGGCTCATAAATCCCCAAAGTTGAACCTTTATTACTAAATTAATCATGGGCTTTATAGCCTTCTACAAAAATCACAGATCCTGAAATCCGATCTGTTTACACAAAAATAATTGAAAGTGATAGTTTTTCCAGATTAGGGCGTCAAACCCTTGCTAACTATTTGTCTATCTATCATGAAGATCTAGTTCACTGAGTGATCTTTTAACAACTGAAGTGGTCGCTGATAATCACTACTGCTTGTTCACTGTGAAATTGTTGCCAACAACCAGTGTTTCCACAGTTAACTGAAGTGATTTTTCTTGTTTAATCCATTGTATTTTTCTCTATCTTGTCGCCGTAGTCGCCGATCGAAAGATTTTCTTTAGCTCATCGGTGCTTTAAGTTTCAACTCTACCACTATTTCGGTGCCTTAAACCAATAACGTTGCAACGGCTTCTTCATCGGCGACGTCTTTTTCCTTTAGCTTATCGGCGCTCCAAATCTCAACGCTACCGTTGTTTCGACGCCTTAAATCAATAGCGTCGCGACAACTTCTTCATCAGCGATCGACATCTTTTTCCTTTAGCTTATCGGTGCTCCAAATCTCAATGCTGGCACTCTCCATCACTAGCTCGTCGGCGATCGGTAGCTGAAATACTTATGCATCAGAACCTTTTATCTGAATGCTACCGTAGTTTCAAAGGTGAAACGAACTAATTGTATTGCTACCAAAGGTTGATTGACGATGTTTGAATCGGAGCTTTAGTCTTTTGTGTCACCGACACTGCGGAGGAGCTTCATTGTAAACTTCGATGATCCATTGTCCTCAGATCTTTCGATCGCCGAAATGTTCATCTAGTCATGGAAGCCGCATTCTGTCTTTCTTCCACCGTGGCAACTCTTTAGTAGACTAACTCGCCAATGGTTAATGTTTTCAAGTTCTGATTTCTGATACTTGACTTCGGCAGTATTTAGTTCTTCATGTCATCGACATTTCGAAACTTTTCAGCCTTACCCCACCGCTACGTTGTCTTTAGTTCTTCCGATCACCGAAGAGTTCATCTATTGTCACGCTATCGGAATGATTCTTGTCATTGATCGGAGCTTTAGTCTTCTGTGCCACTGACACTACAGAGGAACTCAGTTGTAAACTTCGTCGATCCCTAGTCCTTCTGTCTACCACCGTCATGGCTCCTTATTGAACTATCTTGTCGATGGTTAGTCCTTAGAACCTCCGATCACCGAAGTTTTCATCTGGTCGCGGAACCCGTAGTAACTCTGTCTTCCATCGTTTCAGCTCTTTAGTGGACTATCTCATCACTACGTTGTCTTTGGTTCTTCCGATCACTAAAATGTTCATCTGACCGCGGAAGCTATCGTCTGTAAGTCTATCAGTGGCTAATGAAATGTTTTGATCCTCACCCAAGCCACCGAAACTACAACTTAGTGAAATTTTTATCAACCACAAAAGCTTTCAAACTCTTAGTGGCATTCATATTCCTCATTGCATGAATTAAATTCTTCATACAAAAATAAATTATCTTGGGAGATAACATCACCTATGATGATGACCCAGTGATGATCCAAATCGAGTGATGATCTAGATCCAGTGATGATGATCCAAATCGAGTGATGATGCAAATCTAGTGATGATGTCCCCATGATGATCTAGATCTAGTGATGATCCAGATCCAATGATGATGATCTGGATTTAGTGATGATCCAGATCCAAGATGAAGATGACAAGATGATCCAATTGATACAAAGAAGAAGACCAGTGCTGACAAATTGTGTCGAGAGAATACCTTCCTAGTTAAGAGGGAGTGTTGATGTATTTGTAACTTTGGAATGTATTCATCTGTATATCTTATTTACTGTACCCCGATGTTTATTCCGAGAAGTATCTATAATGTATTTGAGTCATGTCATGCCCCGATGTTCCTATCAGGAGATTCAATAATGTAAACAAGTCATGTCAAGTCATTGAGGTTAACCCTCCATTGTAAGTCGAGGCAATAATCCCCACAATTGTGTCAAGGTTAACCCTCCTTGTTGATTAGAGGGAAAAGTCCCCACAGTTGTGGGGCACTAGGGTTATTAGACTCTACTAGAGATGTCGGCCCTAGTAAGTAATTGTTAAGTGGGGCCGACATGTTGAAGTGGACATTAAGTGAACAAAATAATATAAATAGAGAGCGAGCCTCTCTATTTATCACACACACACTCACTCACTGGGGCGCATGAGTGAGAGAAGAAGTTGTTGGGACAAGAGAGAGAAACTACTATTGTCGGGAGATCATCTTACTGTTTTTGGGGTTTTGCTTTTGGTGTTGATTCTATCTCAGAGGAAGTTGCGGGGTTTTCTCCTTTATGAGGAAAATCTTTGTGTTCATTGTCTCTTGTCTTTTATTGTTGTGCATGTTATTCTCTCAAATAAGATCCTAAGATCATAATACTAGTTTGAATGATAAAAATCTAACAGACTGTAGTGCACAAAGAAGGAGGACATTTTGTGGCATCCGACAAGACCGAAGATTCAAGATTGTTCGACCAAAAGGCTCAGGAATTCACGGTAGAGGAGAATCAAAACCTTGGATTGATGACAAAACAATGGCTGGGAAGGCCCCTGTATTCTGATCTCCATGAGTAATTTTTCTCCGAGTTTCTGATCATATTGTATGAGTGGTTGGCGAAGTTAACCTATCAGAAGAGAAATTTCCAAGGAGGCGATCCCACTTACTAGACCCCAGAGATGATCTAGCAACTGCATGAGGTAGATAATAGAGCATCAAGGGCTATTGTAGTGTGTCTTGACAGCATCTTGGAAGGATACGTCACTGAGTTCGCAGTTGACACAGTCAAATCTTATAGCGATGCGAAGAGGGAGTTCTTTAAAGGACCGAGAGGTAGGTTTTTGTTATCATTGCAATTTTCAATTGAGATGCTCATATGTGAAAAAGGCATATTGAAGATGAACTTCGATGAGTAGAGCCTTGGTGTGTAGAGTCTGTGGGTGCTGCAGAGATGAGGGTTGGATGAAATGATACGGGGTAGCTGGATGGGAGTTACAACAAGAATGTGAGGGAAGCTAAGGAAGGAAGTGGTCTTCTGTAAAGTGGAGTAAGGTTTCGGGAAGAGAAGAGGCAGACGACAAGAGAGAGTCCTGCTACAACCGAGACAAGAGGCTACAAGAGAAGATCACAAGGGACGAAGCGAAAATGACAAAGGAGATGATAAGGCTACGCTTGAGGCTGATGAAAGAACAACCTAGAGCAACAACGTACCCACATGTCCGTGCACTACGCCACACTCAAGAATAAATACGAGCTCAACACCAAGTTGTTCGATATGTCATCAACACTCTAATAGTAGCAGATCAACAAATGTAGGAAGAAGGCCTAGGATGGTGGGCGGTGATCTAAAGTTACTTCTATTTCAGGGGAACGGGACTAAGGATCCCGAGAAGTATTGGTTTCTGTGTGAAGCAGTTTGGACTGTAAAGCAAGTTCAGGATGACAATGTTAAGAAAGGTCAATTGGTGAGGACCTTTCCAGATCATGAATTGGATTAGTACATGAAGTTTACACAAGATCCCACAAGGACTCCAACGAAGGCTATGGCTGATATCATAAAAGGATTGATCAAGGAATTAAGAAAGCCTAAGTCTAAAGCACAAAATATCACAGAGTTTAAGGAGATCAAGCAATACCCAAAGCAGATTGTTTGGGATTTTGATCAATGATTCAAGACACTGATGGTGAAAGTCATCTTTGAAATGAGTGATGTACATCACAAGGAATGGTTCATCGTGGTGTTAGTACCACATATAAGGAATCCCTTGATGCAACAAAATATTTCGACACAAAGCGAGGCTCTAGAGATCATGATGAAGCTAAAAGCTTCACCTATTGGAGAAACTGGAGTTGGTATGAATCAGATTCAAACACAACTAGCGAACCTGACGATCCAATTGCAAGATATCAAGAAAGGAAGAGAGCATCACGAGGAGATTTGGTGTACTCGATGTCATGTAGAAGGACATCATAAATATCACTGCCCAGATTTTTGAAATTACCTATTGCCGGGAGCTCCAAATCAATTGAATCATGGTGGCATGCCATGGTGTCATGTCTGCCAAGTTCATGGGCATCGACATGAAGATTGTGTCTTTATGTAGAATATGGTCTCAAAACCAACGAATTTGTATTGCATGTTTTGTCGATCTGTTGGGCATGAAGATAAGGACTATTGAGCATATAATTTTCTCTAGGAGAGGATGATGGATTCATATTACGTGAAGGGGGAAGACCATCAAATGATGGAGAGACCACAACTGCAGCAACAACCATAGGTGGTACAGCCACAACTACAATCGCAGTTTGTACCACAACCACAACCGTAGTCGTAGTTTGTACCGTAGCCACAACCGCAGTCGTAGTTTGTACCACAACCACAACCATAGTTTGTGCCACAACTGCAGTTTGCTCCACCGCCACCACAGTACAATCATATCCAGTATGCTTTGTAGCAGCTCCCGTATAGTTAGCCATAGTACACCCAACCGCAGTACATTCAACAGTAGTTGAATCCCCTGTAACAGCAGCAGCTTAACCAACCATAGTATCAGTATTAAGGAGGATTCTGTGGAGGATGAAGTGGAGGTTTTGGTCGAGAAGGAGGATAAGGTCACGGACTTGTGAAATGTTATAATTGCAAAGTACTAGAGCATTATCAGAGAGATTGACTAAAATTACAAGCACAATGTACTTATTGTATCGCTATAGATCACACTGTCGAGAACTGCCCACAATTGATCGCGAAGTGGCAAGCAAGGAACATTCCACGGTTGCAGAACTAGAACCAGAAACAAAATCAAAATCAGAACCAAAATGCAAACCAGAACGCAAACCAGCAAGTGAATCCACCACCGAACCAGAACCAAGGACCAATAGTTGCAAAGATTTCAATAGAACCCAGATTCCAGTCTGCTGATGTTGCTGTCATTACTCGCGGAGGTTCCACAACAAGAGACAATGGCCTGATTACACACGTCCGATTGGCTAGAAAGAAGAAGGTGCAATTCGATGTGGACACTGAGAGGGACACGTTATTTGAAGCACACGATGTGATATGAAGAGATCCAGGTAAGTTGTCTGTTTATGAAATGCCACCTATTTCTTATTCCACTTTGGTAGCAGGACCATCACGACAGCATGGTACCTTGTAAAACCTCTTTGAAAGTTGTCTATCGCTAGCAAAAGACCCTGATGTGCTCACCGAGATTGCGAGTCTGATGCATTGACCAGAGAAAGGGCAGAGGGAGTCCTTTGTGAACTCCCTGTACAAGAAGTAAACAAGGAAAGAGATGAGAATGAATATTCAGATTGGGGATTGCAAGGTAGATTCAGTAATTTGGGATCCAGGCTCGAATGTCAACATTCTGACAAAGTAGACATGGCAAAAGATGGGGAGCCCATAGTTAGTTTGTTCCCCTATGCAACTATGACTAGCTAATAAGGACATAGTGACATCGATTGGGAGCATACCGCATCTAGCAGTCGAAGTTGAAGGAATGAATACTTACGCGGACTTCGATATGAGTGAGTTTGTTGATGGTGGAAGCTCATATCTCGGACTGTTGGGGATTGGATGGGCCAATGACAGTTTAGCGGTGATCAATTTTAAGAAGCACGTAATGAGTTTCGAGAACCGTGACTTCAAACTCATAGCCACGATGGATCCAAATGAAGGAAGAAGGTATGTTGAACTAGTTAAGGAAGAATTTGTAGGGGGATAGGACCATGCATACAACATCTCACAAGACTATCTCCAACCTGTTGTTGACGGAGAGTTGGGCCAGATAAGTTCTATCTCTGCATCTTTGGATTTTGATGACGCCATGTGGAATTGGCATAATCAGATGCATGAGGTATCAATTCGGAAGTGTGGTTTAATCACTCAGTCATTGCACTGAGTTGCAACAGAGATTTTTGAGTTACCAACCTACGAGGGATTGCCTAAGTTATCTAAATTCAGAGCTGAATTTGAAGATAAGGTGTCAAAACTGCAGAGATTGTTGGCATTGGATGAAGCATTAAAGGCTACTCCAGCACAGTGGTGGGAAACCCATAAGAATTCGAGCAATGGGTGGTCACAGTTTTGTAGGTTGATGGAAGTTCGCTTCGATGAAGTAGAACAATACAAAGCAGAGAGGTATGATGGGTGGAACGATCCCAATGGTCATCAGTTTGCATGTCAGACCATGTGGGTGTCGTGACCAAAGAATGAATGGGTACATGCTTTTGTGCACATGTTGGATAAAATGCCATGATAGTGGTATGTATCAACTGAGATTCATAGAGAAATCACGACATGGGAGGAGTTGTCGATTTGTTTCAGTCACACCTTCAGTTTTGTGGACGATCATCCAATCATTCATAGTGTGCTACAACATATCTACAATGTTGTTCTAAAGTTAGTTCCAGTCGCATATCTGGTGGACCCATATGAAGCACTGATGATGTTGTCAATGATGGAATGTTACAATGTGACAGGAGGGCCTAATGATGGTGATGATCTAAGGAACATCAACATTCCAGAGACAAAAGGAAGTCAGGATATCACAGCACCTGAGATACCGATAGATAAAATCAATCAACCATTGAAGATTCAAAAAGTCAAGATTGGGACATAGGAGCAACCGAAGTTCGCAAATATTGGAGACTACTGGGATGAAGAAACAATGGAAAAGATCACTGATATATTGCATGAGTTCCAATATTTGTTTCCAAAAACGTTTTTTGAAATGAAGGGGATACTAGGAGATTTGAGAGAGATGAAGATCCCTTTGAAGCTAGTTGCGAAGCTAATTCGACATCATCTGTATTGTCTGAATCTGCAGTACAAGGAAAGAGTAAAGGTTGATCTTGACAGGATGTTGGACACAGGAATCATAGAACCAGTTGAAGAATTAGAATGGATCAATCATATGGTTGTGCCAGATAAGAAGATAGGTGAGGTTCGGATTTGTGTTGATCTCATAAAACTGAACGACGCATGCCTTCATGATTTGTTCCCAACATTGTTTACTGATGAAGTGTTGGAAGGAGTAGGGGGTCAAGAGATCTATTCGTTTATAGATGGATTTTCTGGCTATCATCAAATCAAGATTGCCAAAGAGGATCGGCATAAGACAATATTTGTGACTGAATGGGGATGCTATCAGTACACAGTGATGCCATTTGGACTGAAAAATGCACCTACGATATTCTCTAGGATCCTAGTTGTTGCATTCAAGGATTTTATCCAAAAAAATTTGGCAGTATACATGGATGATTGGATGGTTTATGGACCGATAAAGGATCATCTCACAAATCTGTGATTGATGTTGGAGAGATGTCGACAACATCAGATCACGCTGAAATCGAAGAAGTGCTTATTTTGTGCACCTTTCGGGATGTTGCTAGGGCACATTGTATGTAAGGAAGGACTGTTGGTCAATCCAACCAAGATTGCACCGATTCTGAACTTGCCACCACCTACAAATGTGAAGCAACTTAGAGCAATGTAAGGCCATACATGATACTATCGCAAGTTCATCAGAGGGTATGCTACAATCACAACACCTATGGAGAAGTTGTTGAAGAAGGATGTGCAGTTCACATGGAGTCAAGAGTGTTAAGGAAGTCTCGACACCTTGAAGATGAAGATGGATAAAACACCAATATTAGTTTTTCCAGATTGGACAAAGGAATTCCATGTTCATGTCGATGCATCGTCAACCATGCTCGAAGTCATGTTGGCACAAACAAGCAAAGTAGATATTGATCACCCGATTGCTTTTTCCAGTCGAAAGCTATCATCTACGGAGAATATTTATACTATGATAGAGAGAGAAGGATTGGAAATGGTCTACGCATTGCAGAAGTTTTGACACTATCTATTGGGATGTCATTTTAAGATGTTCACAGATCACTCTGTGTTGAAATACCTAGTGAATAAGCCTGTGATGAGGGGGAAGATATGTCATTGACTATTCCTCTTCCAAGAGTTTGATTTCGAGATAATTGTGAAGCCAAGTCGCTTGAATATAGGACCTAACCACTTGTCAAGAATAGAGACAGATGAAGAACTGATGAACATTGAGGATGGGTTACCTGATGTGCAACTATTCAGAGTTGGAATGGTTGGCGATTACTACGAGCAAATAGTTCAGTTTTTGGCGACAAGAATAGCACCAGAAGGGCTCACTACGAATAAGAAGAATCATTTAGTAGTTCGATCCGTAGATTTCTAGCTAATTGCAAGCGAAGTCTATAATATGGCACATGATGAGATCTTACAGCGATGTGTCCTACCGCATGAATAGGAAAGGGTCTTGGCGGAAGCACAGTGGAAGTTGCAGGTGGGCACTACAAAGGTCGCACTACTGCCGGGAAGGTAGTCCACACAGGGCTTTGGTAGCCAACTCTCAATGGGGATGCGACAGACTATGCGAGGACTTGCGATGTTTGTCAAAGGACTCGAAAGTCATCACAGAGGGATGAGATGCCGCTAGTACCTCAGGTGATGCTGCAGTCATTTGATAAATGGGCAGTGGACTTTGTGGGACTAATCAACCCACCTAGAAAGAGAATTGGTGCATGCTACATCATTACATCCACTGATTATTTAACGTGATGGGCGGAAGCCGCACCAGTTGTAGATTGCACCGCTGCAACGACAACAAGGTTCTTGTTTGATAATGTTGTCACTTGTTTTGGTTGTCCAAAAATATTGATGAGTGATCAGGGGAGTCACTTTATCAATCGCATCATTAGGGAGTTGACATAGGAACTTCATATACAACACATGAAAAGTACTCCTTATCATCTGTGAGAGAATGGGACAGTTGAGGCATTCAATAAGGTGTTGCGGCATGCGCTCACAAAGGTGTGTAATGAAAATCGCGATGACTAGGATTTGAAGATTCCAGCAATATTATGGGTGTATCGCACCACTTGCAAAAGGTTGACAGGGCAGACACCATTCAAGTTGGTGTATGGGCAGGAGGCAGTCATGACAATGGAGTACATTGTTCCTATTTTGCGCATTGCAACATCAACAGGAATGGATGACGAATGAGCATTTATAAGAACGCCTAGCTCAGTTGGTGCAGCTAGAGGAAGACCGCTTTGTTGCAGGAATTCATCAGCACGTTGAGAAGGATAGACATAAATCTTGGCATGATCGACACATCAAGAACAGACACTTTCAGCAAGGAGACTTAGTGCTGCTATATGACAGTAAGTTTTCCAAGCATCTAGGTAAGTTGCAAATGCATTGGCTGGGTTCATATGTTATAAATTTCATTACTAAGGGAGGCACAGTACAACTGCAACAGTTGGATGGTGCGGTGTTTCCTAAGTTGGTGAATGGCAGCTGACTGAAGCCATACAGGACAGGCTTGGTGCTACGCGATGCCCGATGCATTGCGCAAGAAAAAAAATCTTTGTTTTTTGCATGAGGTGGTAGTTAGGAGGCTGGCGCACTAGGAGCAGGTGGGCGCACAAGCAGAGGTGTTAAGGTCGCAGTTAGGGAACCATGTCGTGATGTCCATATGGATGTGATAGAGTGAAATTGGTAGTAAATGCAGTAGTTAAACCAGTTATCCAGTGACGCTCTTGGACGTGATGCGCATTAATGGCGGATCTGTCCATTAGATCGAGAGGATCAATGACAGATTTGGGTAGTAAATGGAGGATTTGGTTGCAATGATCAAGAGATCTTTCACACAGTCGATTCGACGCTATAAGAATTGGTAGGACATGGTTCAAAATCACCATTGTGAAGATTGAGTTGCTGAAGTTGTTACAGAGCTGTGAAGGTTGAGTTGCAAAGTTGAGTTGCAGACCAGACTAAGGTTGAGGTGCAGTATTGAGAATTTGTTGGGCAACAATGAGGAATGCCGAGTGAGCCAATACAAGTAGATATTTCCACTGGGATATATTCGCCAGTTATCGGGGTGACTATTGCACAGGAAGCAGTCAACATGCCGGTGGGTTGGTCATCAATCTCGAAGAAGAAGAGGGGGGCTCAATGGCCAAAGTCCTCTGTACCTAAGCGATCGACAAGAAATTCTATGCGGGCACAGGTAGAAACAGTAGAGAAGACAGGACCATCGACATCAAGAGTTGAGGAGTCCATGGCCAAGATTGGGGTGTCCACTGCGGACATCCCCAGCTATGTTCCTCCATGCAGACCTGGTGCTTAGTTGTGTAAGCTAATGAAGAACCATAGAAATCCAGTCAGGATGCCAACAATACCGCAGGGGATGGGATGCACCATGGACATCATGCCCTGCATCATGAAGATGAAGTACGAAGATCATGAGTTGTTGGCATCGACTGAGATCACATCGGATCCATTCATACCAGAGACAAGAGCAGACAACGACCCAATAACATGCACTCCGCATGACTGGGCGTGGGGATTAGAGAGGTCCAGGATTTTAGGTCTCATTAATATGCTGCATTTCAGAAGGTTGGTGGAATCCAACGCATGTACAAAAAAAATGTTAGCATGTTTTCACGGGGGCTATATGTTACTGGACCGGCTGGTGCCATTCACTCGAGATTTGATTTCACAGATCACGGGGGTTTCCCATGTAGGGGCTCGATCCGTCGCAATACTTTCATGAAAAGGACAATGATAAACGACTGGATGCGAAGCTAAAGAAGAAGTTTGGGATGCAATGCGATAAACATGCATATGTGGTGGATACGATTAATGAACAGGTTGTGCACGTTGCAACAAAAATTCTAGCCATGAAGGTGGTAAGGAAGAATCGACCTAATTAATGCACTTCTGGGGTCATCATGTGTGTTGAACAGTAGGCGCTAGGTGTACAAATGAACTGGTCATTGTTTCTCCTGTACCAGTTAACAAAAGATGCAATAGTGGTACAGGTAGGGAAGCGACCGTTCACTTATAACTAGTTGCTCATTTTGATTGCGCTAGTTGCTTGGATGGAGCCTGAGGACTACCAAGGCATGGATGCAGAGGTGGCCAAAGTATGCAAAGGGGCGCAATATCAGAACCTCTGGTATGTCAAGGAAGTTGAACATTTAAAGGACTGCTCAATACAATTTTGGCTGTATTGGGAGGTGCTACAGCCTGCAGCCATGAAGATCCCATGCTTATTAGAAGAAGTGATGGTGAAGTATCGACGCATTGTCCGGTTTACAATGGGGTCACATGCCATACATGTGCAGGTGCGAAGGGACCTAGAAAAATAGTGGTTGGCCACACTCTACAAACTTACTGATGAAGAGCTGGATGCCATTGTGGATGACTGGCCTATGGAGTGGTGAGAACTAGTAGGAGCAGATGAATTATTGGACATCGTGACAGGTCCACTAGCCGATGCTCCAGTGGATATTTTTCCTGACCAACTTAGTGAGAAAGAGTCAAATGAAGCATTGTGTGGAACCCCAATGGATTCAAACCAGATCGAAGGTTCGAGGAATCTAGAACAAAGAGGCAACATGGGTAAGGTGAGACCAACAACACAACGCCAATGGCAGATTCATAGGCTAACCTCATTATTGTGGCTATCACAACAACAACTACTGCGAGTGAAACGTAGTTGAAGAAACAACCTACTGAAGGATTTAGAGAGGTAAACACTCAATTGAGTTCTTTAGTTGATGCACTTTTGCAAAGGGTGCCTGAAAAAAAACATTTTTGTGTAAGGAAGGAGAGATAACCACATTGAAGTGGGTCCGGATTTTACAGATTTCACTGCATGCAATTGAGACTAACAGTGAGGATTTCAACGCCTCACTCCAGCAATTTCAAGAGCTCGCATTGGATGTCAATGAACTGTCAACTCAAACATTGGTTCAATTGCAGAGGATTACGAATCAGGAGTTGGTCAACTAAGAACAGATCATCGGCTATCACCTTTTGAAGTCCCAAGAGTGGGAAGAAGCAGCCAAGATACAGATCATGGATTTAAAGAAGGTGTAAGACAAGCTCATCGTCAAAAAGGAAAAACTATGGGATGACATGGCCAGGTTGGAGAAAGCAGTTGCTGACACGTATCAAGAAGTCCCAATTATGGAGGACATGGATGCACCATCCAAAGCACAGAAGTTAGACCAGATCATCGCAGGCTTCAAGAGAGACATTGCGGATCTATAGATATTGTTTAACCCAAGTACGCTTCCAGAGGTAGTTGATGCATGCAAAAGCACCATTGAAGATGCAACAATGCAGCTCAAAGACAGGGAAAAATAAGCTAAGGCAATTACAGATGCAACCACACAATTTTGGGGAAGCGTGGTCCAGGACGAGCAGTTGGAGCAGCTAAACACACAACTACGAGAAGCTTAAGGTCAGTTGGCTGCACTAAGGATGTCGCTTCGAGTAATGAATCTGGTACTACAGGTGACTAAAGCGATGGAGTTGAAGGCTCTGCAACAACGTGTCACTAAGGCAAGGGAACGACAATGACGTCGAACAACGCAGCTGGAAGAATTCCAAGATATCAACGAGCAACTGGTGCTTAAGTCTGTGAATGCACTTCAGATGGTGTAGGACAATCATAAGGAAGTCATGGCCAAGATCGTGGATCATCCATCTAAGCAAGATGTTGTGGATTGCACATACATCAACGATAGGGTAAAGGTTCAGGTGGAAGAAGTAAAGTAGTAGTACGAGGATTTCAAAAGCAAGACGACTGAGTACATTGCTTTCAGCTGACGTGGCTCAAGGGCAAGCCATAAGATTGTGTTGGGGGCATGTTGTGAGGAAGTTTTGGAGATAGTTAGTTGCGCAACACCGAGGATGATGCGCAAGGTCCAAGTTGATGCGCAATGCAGAAGATGGCGCACAAGGCAGTTTGGTCATAGTTGGGCCATATTTTGTAGATTTTGGTCATTATTTTGTAGATTTCGATCCAAGTAGTTAGGAAGTTGATTTAAGTGGAATACATTGTAAAAGACACAAGCCTATAGATAGATCTAGGAGTTGTGATGTTGATATACTTTTTGGAGAGATCTTATCTTTTTTGTACTTAGAGAGCGCTTATGTGATCTGTCTTTGATGCGAGATCTGAATTGTGGAGCTATTTTGAGAACCTACAGTTTTGATGCGAAGATAATATGATATGACAAAGATTTGATGGAAACACTGTGTCTTTTGCATCTTTCTGTTTTCCTTCTTTCTACGATGTGATATGAATACTGCAATATGATGCTTCTTTCTAAATATTATGATGCTTTCATGTTTCGAATAATGTTATGTTGGTATATATGTTTATGAATCAATTCTCCTGCTGCGATTTGAAAATGTTGATCTGATGAGTGATGATATGAATTGATAATAAATGAACCAATGCTTGGATTTGTGAAGTAATGATGTGATAGTTGAACGATAGATGCGCAAACCCTCCTTCTTACTACAGAAACGTGGTTCCGACAGTTCTCCCTTGAACATCTCAGGTGCGACCTCATTTGCTCTGCAGGTGTTGCTGGACAAGGTAAAACTTGTCTGGGCCGGTGCTCAAGGAGATCAATGAGTTAAGGGTGTCGACAGAGAGTGAACCCTTGCCAATGAATCTATGTCAATAGGTACCAACAATTCCCCTAACCAACTGCGGAAATGTGGTTCTGGCAGTTAACCATTCCAAACTGATATAGCTCAGGTGAGACTGCATCTGCGTCGCAGGTGCTGCCGACTAAGCTCTGCTCTATCAAGTCAATATCTTGGGGCTTTTTGTTGTGCTGAGCAGAAGGGACTAAACCTAGGTCAGGACCCTCGGAGGATAGAGAAAAGACAACAGAGTGTAAGTTATCTCATAGAGTAACAATACTATGAGCTCAACCACTTATTCAATGCATAACCTCATGCACACTATGAAACACCCACTCCTCAAGTTAGCCTCCTCCAACCAAGCAAACCTTAGTCCCTAATTCCTCTTGCAAAGACAAAGTAGAGTCTCTTGCGATACTAAAGACAATGATATGCACACCAAGGTCTAGAGCACACATGCACACACTCCAATAACCTGTACATCCACTTCTTAATTCCTTGTGCAAGTACACATCAACAACATGCACACACATACACTTATGCGTGATGAGCATGCACACTAGCCCTGCATGCATGGCTACACCCAAGAAGACAAACAATCATGCCATTGATAGTTATGAATCAAACCATCTTCAACAATTGATCCTTGATCTTGTAACAAAGGCATAGTCTTATGTATGCTATGTATGATAAGGCATGGAGAAAAGACTAATTACTTCACCTTTCTTTCTTTTACTCTCAATCACATATCATTGCTTAGAACATTTACAAAGTAATACAAACATCATTATGTTTTAATTTGCTTTCTACATAGCTTATTTATGTTGTTTGAAATGAGAAACAAAGGTTTGGAGTAGTAAAGGCATCACTCGTGGTCAGATGAAGCACAAGTTTTTAGCAGGGCTTTTGTCCTTACACTCAAATTAAGCTATAATACTATGGGTGGGAACTTAACCATACATGTTTTTTTTGCTTGTTGATTTTATTTCTTTACCACATGCACACATATACAATCTTACACATTAATTGTACAATACAATACAAAAAATGAACATTCAAACTATGGGGGCAACCTTAAGAGATAAAGTCATTATTCATGATTGAAGAGAGAGTGTTAAAAGACCCCAAAGCATTATTTGTTTATGTTTTATGCTCTCTAAGATCCTTTGTAGACTTCCTTCCATTAGTAAGAGGTACTAAGGTAGATGCAAATACAAGATTGTCCATGGTTGTCTCCACCATATGAGGTTTTCCTACTACAAAATGTCACAATTATTTTGTTCAATGTTGATTGTGAATCCTTGTCCCCTTTATTTCTACGAGACTATGGTTGTAATGCCGATTTGCCTTCATGGACAATGATAAATTATACCACATAGGCTTCCCTCAAAATGTCTATGTACAATCTAATCCATCTATCTATCTTGGTTTCTACATTGTGTTAAAGAGCCACTTTCCTTACTCTTCTTCTTCTTATGCCTTTAATTTGGGTGAAGATTGGGCTTTAGGTTCTTCTTCTTCCAATTATAGAGCCTTGGGAAAATCAAAGTCTTAAAACTATTTTTCCCATTGAAAATATAGCACATCCACATGGATCCTATTATTTATTTGCAACTTAATTGCCTTAGGAAGTCAACAATATGATCTACTTTCACAAAAGTTCTAGTGCATGAAAACTATGTCGGCACATGGTCTTGACATAAAGTGTCAAGATCTTAAGAGGTGCCTATGACAAATCTAAAAGGTTTGTTGTATTTGGATTTTACAAATACTTTGCACAACTTCACCCTACATGTTCACTTTCATAACAATGAAAGTGGAAGGCAAAATTGTGTAAACTTCACTCTCCACTTAAACTCAATATTCATAAAAGAAATTTAAAAGGCTCAACCATACAACTTCATCTTCAATATAAGAAGTTTGAAATACTCAATTGTACAAACTTCATTTCATGATAAGAAATTTGAAAGACTAAATTGTACAAACTTCACCCTCCATCCCCACTTTCATAAGGGCCTAATAGGAAAAGTGAGAGGCCAAATAGTTCACACTTCACCCTCTTCCCCCACCTTATTAGTACAATTAGGGTCTAATAGGAAAAGTGAGAAGTCAAATAGTGCAAACTTCACCTTCTACCTCCACCTTTATAACAACGGGGGTGAGGGGCTAAGCTACAAATAGTGCAAACTTCACTCTCTACTTCCACCTTTTTACCAACAAGGTAAGAGGCTAAGCTATGTAATAGGGAAGTGAGAGGTTAAATAGTGCAAACTTCACTGTCCACCTACACTTTATAACAATGAGGGTGAGGGGCTAAGCTATGTTCTTATGAATGCCACAAATTTAAAAGTTGATAGAGAATAAAGCCACTTAATAAGAAGTTGATGGAATGAGGGGGAAACAAACATTGTAAATGATTTTAAGAAACATGAATCATAAATTTAAGAAGTTTGTTATATTTGGATGGTACAAATACTTTCACCCTCTACCTCCACCTTTATAACAATGATGGTAAGAGGCTAACCTAGGTAATAGGGAAAGTGAGAGGTTAAATAATGCAAACTTCACCTTCTACTTCCACCTTTATAACAATGAGGGTGAGGGCTTAAGCTATGTTATTATGAATACCACAAATCTAAAGGTTGATAGAGAATAAAGCCACTAATAAGAAGTTGATGGAATGAAGGGCCACAAACATATATTTAAAAAGATTTTAAGAAGCATGTATCATAAATTTAAGAAGTTTGTTATATTTGGATGGTACATATATTTTATACAATTTTATTTTTTATTTTCACTTTTATAATAATGAAAATGGAAAAAACAATTGTGTAAACTTTACTCTTCACCTTTATAAAAAAAAGATTACATACATAAAAAGTTTGCACCCATTCCAAAGTAATTGATGTGATGCCATTGAATATGAAAATGGAACCTCATTGAACTATGCAACCTCAATTACCTAGAAAAAGTTCAAACTCTCTCATAACAAATAATAAAAATACTAAATTATACCAACTTGGTCCTCCATCCACCCTTTTTCTTTTCTTCCTCCCTCCATCCATCCTTTATAAATGATAAAAACCAAACCACACAAGCTTCACCATCCACTACTAGTCTACCACAACCCCTCAAAAACAATAAAGGTAAAGCTACACAAACATAAATATCACCCCGAAAAAAAACAAAACTTATATAAAGAACGAAAGGCCCAGTTTTATACACTTACACCCCACCCCATTAACAATGGGGTGAGATTGGGGGCCAAATATGAATTGTCACAAATTTAATAAGTTTGTTATATAAGGATATCTTTTAGGTGGTCGATGTAACGGAATAGATACTTAGAAGCTTTGACTTACACTTCGTGGCGAGAGTGAAGCGGAAGCCGCCTTCCAGAGTTACATTCTCGCTGACGCGGAAGGAATTCCGTGTTTTATGGTGCAATTCCAGAAAGTTAATATATAAAAGCAAACCGTGAATTCAAATTCGAAAACGCAAATCCCTTTTGGATTTTTGGCCGTTCATTGAAGAGCACCGATTCTAGGTTTAGGTACCCGTAACCCGATTCATTGAGGGCTTCCGTCCATTGATTTCAATGCTGCGATTATCGAGGAGGTCAGGGTGGTTCCTAGATCCATTCTGCATTCAATTCCTCCACCTAAATCACATCTGGCTTCTCACCTACTCACCACATTGGAATTGGAATTCCATATCAGTTGAGAGGAAAACGGGGAGGACATTAATGACAGCATTCATGGCCCTGCAGGAGCTCATTAATTGACACCACTTTTAGCTTTATGTATGGTTATGGTTTCTGTTTATGTCCGTTGCACCAGCGGTGGTGCCGAGCAGGTCAGGTCGGGTCAAGTCAGGGCACTTTCTTGATCGCTGAAAAGATCATAATGCTGAAGGCAATCTTAGGGTTAATGGCGTCGACAGAGAGCTAGAAGTTTTGGGCAGTGTGGAGATCTGTGTTTTGTTTTGGGTAATGGCGAGGAACAAGAATTCTGAGAATGGTTTGCAGGTTATGGTTATGGTGTTTGTTATTGTTTGTGGGTTTCAGATGGATTTGGTGTTAGCAATGGGATCTATGTCTTCTTTGGCAGCTTCGTATGGAGAAAACGGACCGGCCCTCTGCGGTCTCAATTCCGATGGATCTGAACTCGTAACCTGCTTTGGCAGTGATGCGGCTAGCGTTTATGGAGCTCCGCTGCGTATAGCCTTCCGAGGGTTAACGGCCGGAGATGGGTTTGTTTGTGGCCTGCAGATTTCGTCTCGACGGCCCTATTGCTGGGGTAACAATATCTACGTGCAGATGGGCGTTCCGCAGGCAATGGCTTCCTCGAACATGAGCTACGTTGAAATTTCTGCCGGGGATAATCATCTGTGTGCTCTGAGGAGGAAGAGGCGGGGTGTAGATTGCTGGGGATATAATATGACGGGTTCGTATTTGCAGGGCATTCGGCTCCAATCTATCACGGCGGGTGCGCTTTTTAACTGTGGCTTGTTTGCGGAGAATAGGACTGCGGTTTGCTGGGGCGACGAGACGGGTAGTGGAGTTATCAGTGGTGTTCCGAGAGGTGTCCGGTTTCGGGTTATTGCAGCTGGAGGGTATCATGTTTGTGGGATTGATGCAGAGAAATCGAATCGGACGGTTTGTTGGGGGATCGATAAATCAACCAATGCGNGGATCTCTGGTAGGGGGAAAGCTTCATACCTGTGGGATTGCTGTGAGCGATCGGCGGGTCCGGTGTTGGGGTCTTTCGTTGCCTGGCTTTAAACCAGCGCCGAAGAATTTCGAGTTCTTTGCTCTAGCAGCTGGGGATTATTTTACCTGCGGCGTCTCGTCTCGTGCTCAAACGGTTTGTTGGGGATCCAATTACCCTACGAATTTGCCGCTTGCGGTAGCGCCCGGGATTTGTAGGACCAAACCCTGTGAAGATGGGACTTATGAATATTCGTCAACGTCTTCGGTCTACAAGAGCCTTTGTCAAAGGTCACTAAAGGTCTGTGTGCCTTGTAGCCATGAGTGTCCGGCAGGTATGTATCAGTCTATGGCCTGTAGCCCGGCGGGTGATCGGCAATGTAGCTACAATTGCTCGGCCTGCGTCGGAACCGGGCCGTGCTCTGAGGCTTGCAGGGCGGCGGCTCCTACAAAGAAGCGTTCGTCGATTCGGACTCCGATAATTATAGCAGAGATGGCCACGGCAGTTATCGTTGTTAGCATTCTTGTATGCGTTGCTGTGATCTGGGTTCGATTCAAGATCAGGGCCGAGACTTCAGAAGTTGTGGCAGAGACCTGCAAGAGCAAGGCTTCATCTGTGGCAACAGCTACAAAGAGCCAGAGAGCGGCCTCCAGCGAGCTCAAGATTCGCCGTGCGCAGGTTTTCAGGTACGAGGAGCTCGAGAAAGCCACAAGTGGGTTTCAGAAAGACACCGAGATCGGTAGAGGGAGCTACTCGTGTGTTTTCAAAGGCATTCTTTCCGACGGTCGTGTCGTTGCTGTGAAGCGTGCTATCGTAGCTACAGATGTGAAAAAGGACTGCAAGGAATTTCACCGTGAAGTTGATCTGTTATCTCGTCTGAACCACGCGCACTTATTGAATCTTCTGGGTTACTGCGAAGAAAAAGGCGAGCGGCTCCTCGTCTATGAGTTCATGGCGGATGGAACCCTGCACGAGCACCTGCATGGGAAATCAAAGAAGAAATTGGATTGGGTTAGGCGAGTAACGATTGCTGTTCAAGCCGCCCGGGGGCTTGAATACCTGCACGGCTACGCTTGCCCGCCGGTTATTCACCGTGATATAAAGTCGTCCAACATTCTCATCGACCAGGAGCGGAATGCTCGGGTGGCGGACTTCGGGCTCTCGTTGCTCGGCCCTGCAGACAGCGATTCTCCATTATCGGAGCTCCCGGCGGGGACGCTGGGCTACCTCGACCCTGAATATTATCGCCTACATTACCTGACCACGAAGAGCGATGTCTACAGCTTCGGCGTTCTACTCTTGGAGATCCTGAGCGGGCGGAAGGCCATTGATCTGCAGTATGAGGAGGGTAACGTAGTGGAGTGGGCGGTTCCGCTTATTAAATCAAATGACATCTCGGCCATCCTCGATCCGTCATTAGAGGCGCCTCTGAACTACGAGGCGCTGTATAAAATAGCCCGCGTGGCCTGCCGCTGTGTTAGAATGCGGGGCAAGGAGCGCCCGTCGATGGACAAAGTGACGACGGAGCTCGAACGGGCGTTGGCGTTGCTCATGGGAACACCGTGTGACGACCAGCCGATTCTACCTACCGAAGTCGTTCTGGGCAGCAGCAGATTGCATAGAAGATCTTCGGGATCAAACGAATTGGAGCTCCGGGCGCCTTCTTGGATCACTTTTCCCAGCGTTGCTTCTTCTCAGAGAAGAAAGTCGTCGGTATCCGAAGATAACAAGAACGAACACATATATCTGCGTTGCCTAGAGGAGGAGAGGAAACCGGAAAACGAAAAGAAACCGGAGATCGGCCCTGCTTCTCCTCAGCAGGAGCTCTACTTGCAGAGCAATTTCTGATTTATTTGTCTGTAATGTAATCTTTGGCAATTGGCTGAAGTTTTTTCCGTGCCTCTGGCCAAAACTATGCTACCTGCATTGGATTTGTGGTAGCTGGTTGTAATTCAAACAAACAAACAAATTGGGTTTTTGGTGTATGAATTTGAAACAAAATACCTGGAAAATCTTCGATTTCGATGTTAGCCCAGAAACATCTTTGCTGTAATGCAAATCTATTGATTAGTTGTGGCTTAATAGACACCGGACAGTTTGAATGTCTTTTAATTTATGTGGAACTGTTTCTGGTTATTGGGGATGTTGATCACAGAGGAATCCCGAGAGTCTTTTTAAATTGTTCGTGATAGTGATCTGGATTTTGGAATTTTATGGGTGATTTGACATTATTCTTGATGTAAAACCCAAGTTCAAGAGTGCACGTTCATTTAATCTATATTTGTCCACGGTCCCTTTCTATCTTTATCTTTAGAGCAATGTTTGATCATGGCCCCTCGCCAGCTTGGGTTTTGTCACTTTTGGTTTTGTCATTTCCTTAGTGGTGGATTGGTCCCCTGCAACTTTAGTTTCTCGCCATTCAGATTCCCCCAGAGCTGAAGCATCGCTGAACAGCAATAGTCAGTAATATAAATGGCTTTGGTGTTAGTGTAGGTGTAAATTTTGGTCCCCTACAACTCAAGTTCCTTGCAATTCAGATGCCTTAGCTCTAGTTTTAAGTTCTTTGCAATTCACAGATGTACAGAAGTATTTATTTGAATGTATTAACCAGATTAATTTAAGAGTAACAAAAAGAGTAACAATTGGATGGTTTCATGCACGTCATATCTTGTTATGCTTAAATGTATCTTGATGAAGATTTAAATAAACTTCAACTTTAAATACACTTCAATTGAAGGGTGGTTAAAGAAACTGGTAAATACACTTCAGTTGAAGGGTGGTTAAAGATTTAAATAAACTTCAACTTTAAATACATTTCAGTTGAAGGGTGGTTAAGTAAACTGGTAACAATTTGTTTTTTTTGTTTTTTCATGTCAGTTTTTGTTTTTGTTTATTAAATAGTCTTTGGTAACAATTTGTTTTTTTTGTTTTTTTGTCAGTTTTTGTTTTTGTTTATTAAATAGTATTTGTTTTGTTTTGTGCTTATAGTAACTTTAACAGTTTAGTATGAATAATGGATATAAAATTATAAAGTATAATTTTAGCCTTTGTTTAATAGCTAGTTATTTTACTTACTTGTGGTTGTGCTAGCTAATGTGCTAGTATTAGCTGTACTTTTGGTCCGCAACAACTTAGTTTCCTTACAATCCAAAACTTAAGTCCCTTACAATCCAGATTCCTTAATTTCCTTACAATTCAGAAATTAGGTTCCTTACAATCCAGATTCCTTAATTTCCTTGCAATTCAGAACTTAGGTTTTTTATCATTCAGATTACTTAACTTAGGATTGAGGTTGAAAGTCAGAAGTAGGGTCTTATTGCGTCTAGAGGCGCTTTACAGCCTAGTATGGGGGAGATCTTGTAACATTATGTAACGTTACATAACGTTACATAGATGTCTACTATAAAAAACAAAACTTTTAATTATCTTCCAAAATAAATGTCGGCCACAAAAACAACCTAATATGGGAGAGATGTAATGTTCCTACCTAACAAAATAATAAAAAATAAATAAAAAATTTAATTATCGCCCAAAAATGTCGGTGAAAAAAACAACACAATATGGGGGAGATGTTGTAATGTTTTTTTTTAACAAAATAATAAAAAATAAAAATTTGAATTATCGGCAAAAAAAAATGTTGGTAGTGCACATGGTTTTAAAACCATGTGCAGGGCCTCTTAAAAAACCCGTGGTTTTATTGTACATGGTTGTACATGGTTTAGGAAGTAGTTGCAAATGGTTTTAATACCATGTGCAAGGCCTCCTACACAACCCATGATTTTAGGAGGACCTTGCACATGGTTTGAAAACTATGTATGGGGGAGATGTTCTAATGTTCTTTCCTAACAAAATAAAAAATATTATATGCACCCATAAATAGTATTAAATAATAATAATAAAAATATTATTTGTGAACCTTAAATAAAAAGATGTGACTTTTGGTACATTAACGTTGATAGTTGAGTGCAATACTTAAGAAGAGGTATGCACCTCCAAAGATTTGATCTCTCTCGGCGCTTTATAGAGACTAGGATTTGGATCTATGCTAGTGTAATTGCATCGAGAGGCGCTCTACAGCCTAGCATGGGGGAGATCTTGTAACGTGATGTAACGTTAATAACATGTCAGCAACAAATAATAATGATAATGAATATTATGGGAGAGATCTTGTAACGTGATGTAACTTTAGTAACATTTGTAACATGTCGGCAAAAAATAATAGTGATAGTGAATATTATGGGAGAGATCTTGTAATGTGATGTAACGTTTGTAACATTTGTAACATGTTGACGAAAAATAATAGTGATAGTGGGGATAAAAAATAAATTTTCTAATAGGCCAAAATAAAACAATCTAATATGGGGGAGATGTTGTAATCTTCCTACGTAAAAAAACAATAAAAATGTAAAAATTTAATTATCTGTAAAAAAAATATGTGGGTTAAGAAAAAAACACAAAATTGAAGTATCCACAAAAAAAATGTTGGCCTTGCACATGGCAAGGCCTCCTAAACAACCCATGGTTTTATTGTACAATGTTTAGGAAGCCTTATTAAATTGAGCACATAGATCTGTGGACAAACACAACTCACAAAATAAATCACACAATTTACTCAGCAATTGAAGAATGAAACGGTGCAAAAATGTCTAAATCAAGATAACCAAGACCTTGTCTAAATCACTATCGGAGGACTCAGTAGTTAACTGACTTTGTCTAAACCATAACCGGAGTTCATCGGAGCTCTAAAACACAACTCAAGTGTTACATTCAATGTTGACTAACGCTAACTGACTGTGGTAGGTGAGAAATGCACCCCACATGAGTGCAGTCAAGTAAACCTAGTGCTAACTGAATGTAGAGGACTAGAACTGAATGTAACTGACTTCTAATTTAGCTTGACTAGTCATTCACTGAATTGAACTGACCTTGGTTGGTTTCGACACTCCTAATGGCTCCTAAATTGTAGGGATAGGTCTAGGAGGCTCCTAAACTGATGCAATCAAATTCAATCAGTGGCAGTGAACCTCAATTAGTGTTTCCCACACTTTAGTAACTGAAACATGTGCCCCAATTACGCCAAGTGGACCCAATGGTGTTAATGACTATAAATAGACTGGATGGACTCTCGATTTAGACATGACTCCCAATTTAGACATATGACCAAATTTGGACAAGGGAGGATTAACAATCCTAACACCCCCCCTGAATGTTAACTTGGACAACTATAGGCCCTGGTAACTAAGACCATAGGTCACCCATTACATCAAGTAAAATAAAGTAACTGCTTAATACAAGGCGCTGGGACAAAAACCACATGGGAAAAAAGCCCCCCCTCTATCTAAGCAGGTAGAATCAAGTTTGAAAAACTTGAAAATATGTTGCTGCAATCTTCATCTCTGTGAGGTAGCGAAGCAACATGCATGGTGTGCCGTGCACATGTATTCTGGGGCCTGGCATGTAGACTTCTCCTTCTTCTCCAAAAATGATGATGGAAGGAAGGAGGAATGTAACCTTTGTCTCTTGCTGAATGAAGAGGAATGAATGATCATATCCATTCTTCTGAATGTAGTGACACTGAGCCCTTGCCATATAGCATCTTACAGGGAGTCTATTGCATCTCCATGAAGGAGGTAAGATAGCATGACATAACGCAAGGGTCTTTCCTTTCTGAGTGTCAGGTGAGTTTCCAGTCATCTTCCTAGCTTCCAGTTTGGAAGTAGGGACTGAATCTAGATCTGAGTCACCTTGAATCTCAAGGTCATAAACTGATAAAGATGGATCTGCAGAACTAGTAAAAGTTGTAAAAGAAGTAGATGCAATGGTTTTACCTTCCCTTGCAAGTGGCTGCTGAGAGTGCACTGGTTCTGAAGGAAGCAGGAAATGTGAGAACTCATAAGCTTTTGAAGCATGATTTGCAGTACCTTTTGCTATGATGCTCCCAGTAGAGATATTTGTGATCTCCACTGAGGCAGGACCAAATATTACTTGCTTTGGAGATCCAATATGGGTCATCTGATAGATAGATAACATGTTTGAAGCTAGGGAAGGAACAAATAGCACATCTTTGAACCTTCCATGTTCAAGTTTGACAGAGCCCTTCCCCTTTGTTTTGACTTTATTGTTATTGCCCATCTGAATACTAGGACCATCAAAGGATTGAAAAGAAGAGAATGATTCTCTGGATGCAGCCATATGGTTGGAAGCTCCAGAATCAATGAGGAGGATAGGTGTTGATGTGTAGCAAGTCTTCAGTGCATGGCCTTTCCTTTGGTATTCTTCATCTTCTTCTTCTTCAGAGTCATCGTTCCTTGCGCTAGCAAGTACATAAATGTTATGCTTTTTCAAAAGAATAGCCATTTCATCAAGTTGTCTTCTCATACACGAGCTTTCTGAATGAAAGCCCCTTCCACAGTAAGAGTAGAGGACCTTGCCTCTGCCATTCTTCTTGCTTCTCTTCGAACCTGAAGGTTCTTTTGACTGCTCTTTCTTCACATGGGACTCATCCCTTTGCTTCCCTTTGTCATTCGCTACCTTATCTCCTCTTGCAACTAGAGCTAGATATTTGGGAGATCGAATGATCCCCATTTGGATCAATTTATCATTCTCAGAAATAAGAGATTGAATGAAGGCATTAAGAGTGGGCAGCCATATGGTTGGAAGCTCCATAATCAATGAAGAGGATAGGCGCTGATGTGCAGCAAGTCTTCAGTGCATGGCCTTTCCTTTGGTATTCTTCATCTTCTTCTTCTTTAGAGTCATCATTCCTTGCGCTAGTAGGTACATAAATGTTATGTTTTTTCAAAAGAAGAGCCATTTCATCAAGTTGTCTTCTCATACATGAGCTTTCTGAATGAAAGCCCCTTCCACAGTAAGAGCAGAGGACCTTGCCTTTGCCATTCTTCTTGCTTCTCTTCGAACCTGAAGGTTCTTTTGACTGCTCTTTCTTCACAGGGGACTCATCCCTTTGCTTCCCTTTGTCATTCGCTACCTTATCTCCTCTTGCAACTAGAGCTAGATCTTTAGGAGATCGAATGATCCCCATTTGGATCAATTTATCATTCTCAGAAATAAGAGATTGGATGAAGGCATTAAGAGTGGGCATCTTCCAATTTGGAGTAGTGAGCCTTACTTTTTGGAAGGTGGATACAAACATTGATAGTCTGCATTGAACTTTGTGAGAATGGCAAAGATGCGCTGATCTTCATCCTTCTTCACTTTGCATTGCTTCAACTGATATATCAGATTCATGAACTTTGTGAAGAATTCATTCAAAGATTCGAAATTGGATGGATTGAGAGTAATCGGAGCATTTTCTAGCTGATGGATCCTCATCTCATCATGCTTATCAAATAAGGAAAGCAAGCTTGTCCCAAACCTCCTTGGGAGTCTCCAAGTCTTGGATGTGAAATCGAAGATCTCTAGACACTGAGGAGAGCATGAGTCCATGGGCTTCATCAAGTCTGTTCATGTACTTAGCTTTGTCTTTATCTGATTTTGGCTCTTCCTCTGTTTCTTCTATGGGTCTGAAGAGATGCTTGCTGCGAAGCATTACCACAATGTCATCCTTCCACTGGTGATAGTTGAAGGGAGTGAGAGGCTCCACTGGATGAGCCATTTTGAATGTAGTAAGAAGGACTGAGCTACTGTAGCGAATGCAGTGAGAAGAAGAGGCTGCTTGTAACGAATGCTGTAAGAAACACTGATAAACCTGTCACACAATCAAACATACAAAGTAAGGTCGACAGTTTGCACTTTTGGAATTTCTTTCACACATAGCATAGTTGATCAAGCAAGCTTGATCAACAATTTCCTAACTTGGGATATTAAGTGGTAAATTCTCCGCTTCTGGTGCAGCACTGGAAGGAGCAATTTGCTCAGAAAAATGATCCCGCTGGAGATCTGAGGAGGAGAGGTGTCTTGTCCGTCGAGCATTAGAGGAAATTTCAACTCAAAATGGGCCTCCTAAAATGAACTAATAAAATAATAGTTAAAATAATAAAATAATATTTATTAATTTTGGAGAAAGAAAATAAAAAAACTACTTTTGTGTTTGTATTTTTGACATATCTCCCTGTGTTTTTACTCAAATTTCGATCGAGAGAGCTCGTTTCCGCATCCAACGAGTACCCACTCGGCATACTTTTGACGGACCCCGCTACCCCAAAAACAAGAAATACCTAAAAAACGAAATGATGATGTGCCTGAGCAGCCAAGAAGGCTGGAAACCTGATTTGACTAGCTCAAATTGGTGGGTGCGAAGCACTGGAAACTTAGGTAGGAGGGGAAGGAAGGGAGTTTTTCTGGGGGCAATTTTGATTGGACGAGGTGCGAAGCGATCGATCGGTAAGGGACGCGGGAAGGGGAAGCTTCGATCCGGGAAGCATTTATATAGAGGAATTTATATATATAAGTATGATGACGTTAAGCAGTTATGTGAAGCAGTATTGATATAAAGAAATAATATATCTACATAATCGATCAGGAATAGCGCATACTCTCTCTCCAACCGAGGGAAGGATGTCATCATTTCGTTTTTTCAGGTATTTCTTGTTTTTGGGGTAGCGGGGTCTGTCAAAAGTATGCCGAGTGGGTACTCGTTGGATGCGGAATTTAATTCTGCATCCAACGAGCTCTCCCGATCGAAATTTGAGTAAAAACACAGGGAGATATGTCAAAAATACAAACAAAAAAAATAGTTTTTTTTTAATGATATCTATCCCCAAATTTATATTAAAAAAGTGTTTAAGACCTATACGGTATCTCAAATTTAAAGCAATTTCATTGGCTAACACATGATGACATGGAATTTGAATAAAAGTTAAAAGGCCCATTTTGAGTTGAAATTTCCTCTAATGGCTCTGATACCATATTAAATTGAGCACATAGATATATGGACAAACACACAACTCACAAAATAGATCACACAATTTACTCAGCAATTGAAGAATGAAAGAGTGCAAAAATGGCTTGCAGCTGTGAATGCGTTCATTAATAAAAAAGTAATCGGATAATAATTACAATGAAGTACAATGGCTTTAATAACCACATGAAATTCGAATCCACATGAGGAAATTCAAATTGATAAACTCTACTTGACAGTAGATAACCAAGACCTTGTCTAAATCACTATCAGAGGACTCGGTAGTTAACTGACCTTGTCTAAACCATAACCGGAGTTCATCGGAGCTCTAAAACACAACTCAAGTGTTACATTCAGTGTTGACTAAAGCTAACTGATTGTGGTAGGTGAGAAATACGCCCCACATGAGTGCAGTCAAGTAAACCTAGCGCTAACTGAATGTAGAGGACTAGAACTGAATGTAACTGACTCCTAACTTAGCTTAACTAGTCATTAACTGAATTGAACTGACCTTGGTTGGTTTCGACACTCCTAGTGGCTCCTAAATTGTAGGGATAGGTCTAGGAGGCTCCTAAACTGATGCAATCAAGTGCAATCAGTGGCAGTGAGCCTCAATTAGTGTTTCTCACACTTTAGTAACTGAAACATGTGTCCCAATTAGACCAAGTGGACCCAATGGTGTTAATGACTCTAAATAGACTGGATGGACTCCCGATTTAGACATATGACCAAATTTGGACAAGGGAGGATTAATAATCCTAACAGGCCTTGCAAATGGTTTTAAAACCATGTGCAGTTGTAGGAGGGCCTTGCATATGGTTTTAAAACAATGTGTGGGGAAATGATGCAATGTTCATTTCTAACAAAATAAAAAATAATAGAAAATATTATATGTCGGCCATAAATAAATATTAAATATTAATAATAAAAATATTATATGTGGACCTTAAATAAAAAGATGTGTCTTTTGGTTTGAATCAAATCAATGGATACAGGTTTGCACCTCTAGAGATTTGATCCATCTCGGCGCTTGATAGAGCCTAGGATTTGGATCTACGGTGGTGACTAATCCCAGAAAAGTCCAAGTTCAATTCCATGTTTGAGTTTTTTCCCACTGCACTTGCCACTAGAGATGAAATTTGGCGGGTAAATGCTCGTCATGGGTTAATTTATCTGTCAAATACAATCAATTTATCTGTCAAACACAGCTAAGATTTTATGGAGACAATCAAAATCTAATTTAAAATACAGAAAACGTTTCGGATTTTAATGGTT
Source organism: Pseudotsuga menziesii (assembly GCA_001517045.1). Lineage (NCBI taxonomy): Eukaryota > Viridiplantae > Streptophyta > Pinopsida > Pinales > Pinaceae > Pseudotsuga > Pseudotsuga menziesii. The sequence goes on along the minus strand of LPNX010459020.1, from coordinate 1,799 downwards.
ACCGACAATTTTGATGGGTGTTCGTCATTTGAAATTTCTTGGCCGAACAATGGAAAGATAAAATAACTTGACCTCCTCAATGATTCTAGCGACCAGAAATACTTTAATTATATTGGTAAAAAATACATGGAAAGTATTTTGATCATATACTTTTGGTGAAGTTTTCCTACTTTAAAGGATTTTATACTTGAATATATTTATTATAATTGTGGTGGTTTTAATATAAACAGTCCGATATTAAGTAAGACTGCAACGCCTAGGTACATGACCGCTCCCACTACGGTCAGTCAGCCAGTCATCGTGAGACTTCAGTTACAGTTATACTTTCACTGATCAAAAGAGTTGATACATCTTTGACTTCAGTTACGGTTCTACTATCACTAATCAAAAGAGTTGATACATCTTTGAATAACAAGACACCAATCAAAACAACTATGTCATCACTCAACTAACTGACCTCATTTTGGCAACCATTAGTTGTAAAATTAATACCACTTCCAGGGATACGGTAGCATGTTTCTTTTTGCATTAATTAGCAATTGTACCTAGGGGTGCAATAAAAGAACGCCGTGTTGCAAGCAAACCAAGGGGATGTTTATATACATAAAAAGAAAGAGAATTAGAAGTCTTGAACCAGGAAATGTAGCTAGAAAAAAATGTTTATATGTTACAATAGATTGAAAATCGATTGAAAGTATATCTAGAAAAAAGGAAAAATAAATTTTTAATAAAAGATATATAAAATTATGGAAAAGGCAAGTAGTTATAATATGTGTTTGTAAAATTGTTTGGAGTATTGAAATGAATTGATATACATTTCGCTCCTCCTACATTAAATTTTTTTGATGTGAGTACATATATGTGAAGGGGATATGAACATTTACAAGAAACAATTTGTAACTTACAATTGTACCCAGGGGTGCATAGTCAATAAGAAAGAGAACTTGAAGTGTTGAATCATAAAATTTATCATTATATTATTGACATAAATGGCCATTACATTATCTACATTTCAAAAGTAATCTTAAAAAGTTTCGTTGGATCAACCAAATGACAATGGATTCATAGTATATGTTACAATCATGGATACATTTCTTCAATGTGTTTCATAAATAAGGAATTCATAACATCTAAATGGGCATCATTGGAAAAAATCTCAAAAAAATAAGAAAGAAAAACTTAAAAACGATGTAGATATCTAGAAAGAGATAAATTAAAAACTTAAATAGAGAAAAAAGTGAAAGATGGGTCATTTTAATAAAATTTCCAAAAGGGGCCATTACAAAGGCTCATTTTAATATGTAAATACTTTTTTCCAAAAAAGAAAACATTATAAATCTGAACAGTATCTAAAACTCCAAAATTGTTACAGCATTAATAAAGTAAATTTCAGAAAATTTATCTCCAGGGTCCATGTATATATAACACTAGTTGTGCAAATATAATTCCAAGATACCACACCATTTGTCATGACCGCCTCTCCTACTGATGATTCCAATTTCCAAGTTAATTCCAAAAGCCCTTTCACTATGACAATTTTCAACAGTTATCACCAAGAGAAAAAGGTTACACAATAGATAACAGTTTTAACAGATTTGACACTCAAACAAATGTTACAGGGCAGCTTTATGAGAGTGAAGGGAGGTGGTGGAAGTGGCAGATTCCTCGGAGGTGCACCCTTATCGTATGACCTTTTATCAAACCTCCATTCTCCTATTTTTCCATACGTCAACTTACCCTGAGCAGGTAATAAACCCAATAACTTAGTGTTGGACAATAAAAGCAAAAGTCATGGCCAA
>LPNX010459000.1:4155-29175 GCA_001517045.1 Pseudotsuga menziesii | reverse complement strand
GAATCCCAATGCAAATTGAGCATTAATGTAAACCAAACTTACAAGAGATATTACATGAATCCTACATCATTATTCTTCCATCTATTCGAACCTTCCTTATTGTATTTAACTTCTGGAAACCTTGAATATAAATACACATAACAAAAATGACCAAACAATGTATGAAAACAAATCCTTACAGCAATGCGTGTAGATGACAATATTCACAAACAAGATATCAACACCGTGCGAAGGTGGCCCCCCCTCCAAACGTTTCTCAGACAACAAGTAAGCGCTTAAATGTATTTAATTATCAGTTGAAAAAGAGTTTCATAAAAATGAGTGTGCTTCTGTATATCCCATGTTAACACAGAGACTCTGACTTTCTGTTAGCAAGTCCCCATAGTTATGTACTGTCTCAGATTCAGCAGGTAATCAGTTATGAAGATATAGCATTCCATGAGAATGCCATGGGTCCAACGTTTCAGTTCTTCATATCAGTATTATACTCAGCCTCTAATCGAGGCAACCATTATGTAACACCAGCTATACATGATCAACTCTTGTATTATAGAGCTTAGATCGCATTATTCTTTTGACATCATTACGAGCATGGGGATGTCTGTCTCATCCATATACATGTCACACATTATTTGTATCTCACCCAATGATGGGAACCATATTAATAAAAAAACTAAAATCCACCATGCCCTAGCCCAAGAAGCACCACCACTCCCTAGAAAATCCTATGATGTCCATCGGCCATATGATGAGCTCCTTCCCTCACAAATCAAGGGGAAATCTGTTAACCCAAAACATCCCTCAGTAAGCTCTACATGACCTACACCACCCAAAGACATCTACGTATGACCCTCATTTTACCGCCACACCCTCAAAAAGGCTTAAAAATATAAAAAAGGGCTTAAAAACTTCTAAAAAGAGCCAAAATAGCTCTCATAGGGGCTAAAACCTCCAAAAATGGGCTAAAACCCCTCAAAGGAGCTTAAAACCCCCAAAGGAGCTAAAGATTGGGTGAAAGGGGCTAAAGCCCCAACCAGGGGCTTAAAACCCTAAAAAATCTCAAGAAAAAGTATAAATAGAGGGGTGGGGGTCACTCTCAAATGACTCCTTCTCTCCCTATTGTTATGCTGCCCATGTGAGTGCCTTGAGACCATTTTCCTCTCAAGCCATTCACCCTCCCTCTCCTCCATTTCTCCATTGAGCCAAAGCTCCCCATCCATTGAGAGGTGCTCCCCCAAGCTAGGGCATGGTGGCCCATTTCAACTAGAGAAGGTATAATATTTATTTCATGTCATTTTTCTTATAGTTTTCTAATATAGTTTGCTTGCAGGTTTCTTTCTCATACTTTGTTGTAGGTTTTTATTGATTTCTTGTAGCTCCTTTGTTTGCTAACAATGTTGTGCATGGTTTTGGAGCTTGGCCCTAACCTTGTCTGTAGGGTTTTCTTTCTTTTTTGTCCATACCTCACATGAACCCTACCCTTCAGTCCTATAGATGGAAGGTAGTCATTTCTACACGTAGCCAGGGTTCTCCCTGAGCTACATTATTTTTTCTCCATTGTAATGGAAAACACACATTATATTTTAGAAGGGCATTGCATTTGCAACTGATGATGGAAAACTTTGGGTGACTAGTTTGTTTATTTGAAAACTTTGGGTGACTTCCAGTTTAATTCAGTATATACACAATGTGATTTCCATGTTGTGCTCAAAGTACAATAAAAAATTCTACTTCTGGAGAGATGAGGGATGTTTCATATCCAAGGACTCATAGCAGAAAGTTTGCTTCTGGATTGGGAAGCTTTAGGCCTATGCTATAATTTTTGAACCATAATTTCATAAAGAAATCCTTCTTTCAATACAAACTGCAAAAGCTAGAATTGGGGTACCTTCATCATGAAAATAGATGTGGCATTGGGAGGGATGTGTCCAAATGGAAGCTGTGAGAAATTGAAATAATATATTTTCTTGAAAAACATTCTCCTAGGAGCTTATATAAATCATTTGATGAATGCTAATGCTTACAACATGTTCATTTCAGAACTTGAAACATTATAACAACTCATATCAACAGTATGCGAAGAGAGAAAAAGCCAAAGTGGAAATTTAAGTCAATTCTTTGTATTTAGCCTGTTCCTGTAGAAACTATTATAATTGGAGCAATGTACATTACAAGGGACTTGTTATATTCCAATGTTCCACCAAGTTTCTGTCATCAGCAAACATGCCTTACACAATTCTCATAAGTTGCATATGATACACATGAGATAGATATACAATGCAACATTTTCCTTTGGCATATACCTTTCCTTGAACCCAAAATAATTTAGGAAAGAAATTTTTGAATAATTTAATTCACAACCACATTAAGACTGAAAATGCAAGTAATCAAATCCTAATTACATACTACAAATAAAATGATTTGGTAGTTCCGCCAATAAAAATTTTCAAACTACTAGCTTGAGCAGAGTTATAGAAGTTCACATCACAATGTAGAAAGAGACGATTAGTTGTAGAAGCCATGACAATATGATCCAGACAATTTTTTAGCATGGCTCTATAAGTTGGACCTTTGCTGTAGTCATGTATCACTACATGACACAACATGATAAAATCAACTCTTATTTAATTTGAGTGAGCCCCAGTCATTTCCCAATTATAAATAAAAATACATAAAATACACCATCTATGAAACCATACTTGTTAAGGTAGATCTAATAATGATGTTTCCGATTGAATGCTCAACAAATCTAAGCCTAAAACTACCATAAAAAAAATTTCATGAAGTTGAACTGAATTTAATATTTAGAAAGGATGAAACTTCTTGTAGCAATATTTCCACTTGTTCTCTAAAATCACCAATTGTTTTATCTTCATTGATCATTGGCATACGACACTCTATACCTAGATCAATCAAGAGCCATTGGTTCCAAACTTAGGCATAAATCTATATGATGACCATGTCCAAGTTAACATTCTTCATGGATAAATTTAACACTAAGAATAATGTGGATGAATTCATGTATGTTCAGAGCATAATCAACACTCTACCTTCACTTAGAAAGTCACCGAATTCAGTTAACAAGTGCATTACTGTTAGCAATAAATGACAGTGCTACTATGGAAGATAACATTGTAAAAATTAGTACAGTGAATGACAACTTGAGTAGCTCTAAAGGCAGTGCTTCAAATTGTTTATTCATCATGCCAAAAATGGTCTAAAGTTGGTGCATTTTTTTAGGGAGAAGTTAGAGTTAAAATAATGTGAAACCAACTATAAAAAATCATGACTGAAGATGATCCCAAAAAGTCATGAAATTATGGTGAGACATTGTTCTTAAGATAAAAATAGGATATGCATCACCATTGTTGTTGGAATCATAAATTATCGAGCCTTATAAATGAACAATTACAAAAAGAAATTCCAAACAAAAGAAAATTTGTGAGCATTAAAATGTATAATTTCATCTACAAAAGGAAAGTCCAAAGTAAAGAAACATTTTGAGAATATAGACTGTAGCTACATGCTGTAGCCAAATTTGTATGGACCATTTATGCTTCAATGAATATTGACTATAGCTACATGTTGTAGCCAAATTTGCAAATATTTTGTTGAAGTTCACACCTATAGCCACTATTTAAATGTTTAATAAAGAAATGGGTGTTGTCATTACATTTATGTATATCTAGAGGCAACAATCATTGGAATATATGGTGACCTAGAAGAGTGGTATAGGGTAATAAGAAGAGTATTTAGATTAGTATTTGAGAACATGTCTTGCATTAGTATCGTTGAGTTATACATGATTAGACTCGACATTTGTTATTTTTGAAACATATAATTAACCTAATTACATGCAGATCACAACTGGAGAAACACCACATTATTAGCATGCAATATCATATTTGAATATAGTCATAAAGTGCGACATTAGAATTACATAAACTCATTCAACTGAACACCGGTCCAAAACTCTGCAAATCAGAAAAATAACAACTTCTATAGAGGTCCTTTTCGAACTTAATGAATCCTGAATAATCTGGAAGATGGGTTTTTGGACTACTGTAGTTAAATCTCTATGTTGTACCTGTTGACATGTACAAGGGTTGGGTTAGTTTTGATATCAAAAGAATCTTTTTCTATCTATCCTTAAGTAATTAGTTAACACAAAATATAAGCTTTGCGAAGTTGATAAATATTACAACTTAATTATTTGGAAGAGAATACAATTATAGGAAACTTGAATGGCTTATGGAAGGTCCTGTTGATATAGGGTCACATCTACAAAATATAATCATAATGAGCCTTTAAAACAATAAATTATTAAATTAAGAAGGTATAAAAGTTAACATACATATTGCATACCTTGAACTTGTCCCAACTCCACCTTTAGAAGAATTATATCTGTTACGTTTTCTACTTAGATTTGCTTATCTTATCACTCTACGAATCTCAATTATTTATCGAAGGTGTTTATTCGTCTTAAATCTATCAATTTTACACCTATAAAATGCTTGAACCGTTTTCAAAAGAACATATGAATTATTGGAACCCCCTCCTTTCTGTGTACATCTATGGTAAATAGTACGAGCTAGCTTATGTGATTTCTCCATGCCCTGTGTACCCGAAATGGTCAAGCTTCAATATTTTTCTGCAAACCATGGCCCCTGTGCAAAAACCTAATGTTGCAAACATACATCAATCTATCTTAGAATACCAAACAAATGTGCCAAATGAAGTTAATTTACAATAAAATATGTAAATAAAAGAACAAAGGAAAGTACTAGTGGGGAGAAATTTTATAAGCATACCATATAATGTGTCATATGGTTGTCTCCCCAAGCTTCGTTCATTGCTCTTATGAAGTCTCTAATAACTTCTTGAAAATATATTGCATCACCTTCCATGAAATTTTCCTTATCCATCAACAGAAAAAAGGATGAAAGTGACTTCCAAGCACATTTCTTCTTTCTAGCTTATTCATTCCCTTCACTAGTGCATTCATCCTTTGCATCAATTAATTCTTCATACAATGCCCGACATTCATTTCCACATTTGTTTTCAAGAAAACGACGTGCTTTGACAACTAACATTGATGGCTTTGCAGGAATATTACCTCATGTACCTGACCTCTTAATATATTTTTCAATTTTAACATTTCCACCATGGAAAGTTGCTTTTGAAAGAACATGTTCAATTGCCTCAATTGACTTTTTACTTTCAGTTTGTGGGGATTTGTTCCATGCAAAAAATATAGATAAATACACCATCTTATCAACAATTCTAACAAATGCATGCAAAGTGCACATGGTCACCCTAATCAATGATATAGGAAGCACTGCATCTAGTCTTGGATCAAGCTAATCACGATCGGGAGGAAGGTTTTTAGGACAGCTCAAAATGCCACCTTTCCAACTTCAATCTTTTTGTTTTCTCTGCATGCAATATAAGCAACTGTGCATTGCATTTGCACCATGAGAAATATTGTACATACACTTGAGAGTTTTTAAATCAGCTGCAAGGTGCCATTCCACGGAATATGAACCACATCGTTCTGCATATAACTTTTCCCCTAAAGTATGTGAAGATACAATTGATGGTAAATATGTTTTTCTGAAAACAATTTTCAAGGAATCATGGGACTCCTTGTTGACACGAAAAAATTCCCAACTAAAAAAGGTGATCTTCAGATTGAACTTGAAAATATTTATCACTTTCCTTATCAAGCTTTGGACCTAATGTACGATTCATTAATGTTATGGAAAATATTTCATAATTTTCCATGTTGACTAACTCCATTTCATCCAATTTTAGGACAACAATCAATTTCCCACATGCCTCCTCAATAGAGATGTCATGGTACCTTACCATCAGCTGTAATACCTATTCTATGTCATACCATAAGTTATTTTTTCTACTTAATGGAAAATTTTCACTTGATGCATTCTTTTTACTCTTACTTGCAACTTCATGCACTGCTTCTAACTAATATGCATGTCCCAATGAATGAACATTTTTTGTGTTTTGTAATGCAAATTGTTTTCTCACATGAAAAGGGTGAGGAACCAAAATATTCTTAATTCCAACAGTCAATATTCCCTCTCTCAAAACGTTAAAAACACTTGCATATGCTTCCCTACTGATCCCTCTTTCATCATAAACTCCTTGAACATCCTTTGCATCGATTGTTAATTTTGCAATAAATTGGTTAACTACTTTTCTCAAAGCATCAAATTCTAGCTGTTTGAGCATTTCTTTAATGTCACTTTTCTTAAACACATTTTTCCACACATCCACAAGATCAAGACAACTTTGATCTAATATGGACTTCACCCCCATCAATCTTTTTCTATATCCACCTCCCGGCTTAATCAAACATGATATCAGTTTCAATTTTTTTGATCTGCTCCTCAGCCCCATTGGAGATTCCTTCATTGTAGAGAGTCTCTTTTGGAGATGACAAATATCAGTTTTCAGCTTCTCAATTTCTTTTGCTGAGATGGATAATTCATCCATGTGTCATTTATTCAAAATTTATATTATTTGGTTCAATCTCATGTTTGCATGATACTGAACCATATTTGAGTGATGGAGTTGATATAACTGGATATTGAGATCTTGAATTTTCTGTTCAATGGAAATGAGGTTACCTTCCAAAATTCTACAGTATCCTAGAAGACCACTCTTTCCATGGCATACAAATCGGCATAGTCCTGTGCTTGTTTTGAAATTAGGATGAGACTTGAACATAGGGTCAACTTGATAGAGTTTTCCTTCTACCCAAAGATCCAATTTTTTAGCTACGGATTCCCTTAATGCATTGTAGTCAATGTCAGAAACAACTTTTCGATTTGTTTTATGGTTCAGCACCATATCTAGACTTAAGTTTATGCAGGTAACATGGTGATTTTTTCTTACACCATTTGTCTCTATTGGAGAGTCTTGCACACAACCAAGATTATGAAAATCAAAACATACTACAAAATCCCAAAAAGAAAAAATCAACTTGCAAAAATAAAAGACATTTTTGAAAAATCTTCCAAGGAAAAGACATTTTTTTAGAAATTGAGGCATCCCTCAAAGCTATCAAGCATCTTGTAGAATATTGTAAATCCAGCTAAGTTTCTATGTTTGCATTTTTATACAAAATTACATTAAAAACCAATGAGTAGAATATAAGAAGGTTAAGATGGTTGGCATTTTCCGACAAATTTCTCCGTGTTACCTATATGAAAGAACAACAACAATATTTTCTATTTTCTTATTGTTGCTCAAACATTAGCTGTGGGATTTTTTTATTAAAATTATGTCAACAACTAGTCAAATGTGTCATGTGTATTTCGAGTGGATGAGTTAGTTGAAGATTAGTTAAATTGTGAACCACTGATCCTTGATAAACAATCCATATCTTATTTTTCGTCTATACACTTTAAATACTTCCTCACCCCTTTATGGTAAGGAAGAGACATATAATAGAGACAACTTTTATCCATATGTATTCCTAGAATTTTACTGATCTATGCAAATTTTCCCTTGCAGATGCGCCCAACAGGTTGATGGATTAGTGGTACAGGTAACCTACACAGACAATTTGTGATGGGACCTGAAATGATCAATCATTTGGCTTCATTTTGGATATTCTCCCAAATTTGATAATATTTTACAGTGAAAAATAATTCTTCTCTAATTTCATATTTTTAAAATACTTCCACTTACTTAATTGTACTCAACTGTCCTTTTCATTGGCCTTGTAGAATTTTAAGTATCAAAGTTCTTTTGAATGGCTTTTTGAGTTGTTCATGAAACTGAACTTCTTGGCGGGTTTATAAATTTGAAGTACCCATGTTCTCATGGATGAATATTTCAGCTATATATGTTCTTGAATTTCTGATATTGGATCTTACAACATCCAACCATGCCCAATAATGGAATTTCCAGTTGTCAATTTCCAAGTCTAGATTTCCAATGAGCTCTTGATGACTTTTGTTTGTGGTGTTTACTATCAAATTCATGCATAGTTCGCTGATTTTGTTGAGGTTTGTGTAGTATCTTCATTTTATCCTTACCTAAAAAAAATTAAAAATTCTTCTTTTTTCACCTAAAGGATAGTCTCAACTCCTTGTTCTCTAACTGTTATTTCTCTACCTCCCTATATGTCATTCTTTTTTTTTTTACATTTCATAGCTCTAGTTTGACCTTGATGATGGGTGGAGTATCCACTGGAAATTTTCGTCATTTCAAAACTCCAACATAGTAAATTTCATAAATTTTTGGCACAATATTGAATCATTGTGGAAACCTCCATGCTTACAATCTCTTAAATGACTCACCACTCTATCTAATGTCCCACATGCATAATATAGCCTTATTGCTTGATACCACACCTACATGAGTTGATAGGGTAGGGGTCACATGCTTATCATCATCTATGGGTGAGGGAGTTATAGGTACCCTATATTGCGGTTGTGATTTGAGCTATCAAAGTGGGCCTATAAATCATTCATCATGTGTATTAAGTGTGGTTAATGTTGGTTGAAGTTGTCGTTAGTGAAAATCACATGTAATGTTCTAGGTGGTTGAAATTTATGTGATAATAAACCCATCAAGCATAATTCTACATAGTAGAAGATAAGGACATGGAACTTGACTTTATACAAAATAATTCCAAAGTTGTGGGGATGGTAGAAGATGCTAACTTTTGAGGTTACTCCAAAAGTGTTTACACCATGCTCAAGGATGCTTCATGTGATGTGAGGTGCATGGTATATGGGTAACCCTTGGTTGTTCTTTGATGGACATACACAACATAATTAATTTTTTCGTTGATTGATAAATTTTGTATGGATGCTTATGTGGATTTCTCCCTTGGAGCATGGAATACCTTTACAAAACGTGGTGGCATTATTTATACTGGGCACATGTTGGTTTCTTGCATGCTTGTGAGGATGGATTTCTTTAGCGAAGGAGAGCATGGCATTCTAGAGGAGGGTGTTGAGCCTTGGATGGCACAAGAACACTTACATCATTTTCACGGGGGACTATATTTGACTTATGCTATATTGGGTTAAGGAAGTGATCACATAGGTGGGGTGGACCAGGAGGAGAACATGGCTTAAGAGGAGTGTTGTAGTATTGGAGGCTTACAGAGTAGGAGAATTAGACACATCTCATGGAATGTTCATGCCTTGGAGAATTTCTTGTTGGATAACATCACATTGGAGATTTACACGTGTCTTTTGGAGTGGAGCGCTTCACATCTGAACCTGCTTGTTAGAGATAGGCTTCTTGGGAGGGTTTAAGCCCACTTTTTTTTGTTTTCCTCCGTTACCACTCATATAAAAAATAAGAGAGTCTTGTCATTCATTATTCACTCATTCTATTGTGTTGGAGAAGTGAGGAGTGAAGTGAATTACTCCCTATCTCTCTCTTTCTCTCTCTGTACTCTTCATCTTATTATCTCACTTTGTCATTGAGTGTTAGGGTTTTTAGAGAAGTTCAAGGTTTTTGTAGGGTTAGTGTTTCCACCTAAGGAGGAAAAGAAGCTAATTTTTTTGATAACCCAGGAGGATCTTGATTGAGGATGAGAAGAGAAGGAGACATATAGGACACTTGTAGGATACATGCATTGAATCCAAAGAGGACTTATAGGTGTTGATGCTAACTTGTTGTGCATCTTTGGTGGAGGTTAGGGTTTTCATAGTTTTCCCTAGCTAGGGTTTGGAGAGCTAGCGTTTGTCAAAAAATTGTGATAAAGTTATGGTATGCACATTTACTTCATTTTTCTATGTATATATGAAGTTTCTAGTTGTCTAAAACTTGTGTAACTACATATTTGATTTTCAAAATGCATTGTCTTCTTGATTGGGTGATTCCCAATACTTGTTGTTCATACTAATTTGACATAGCATAGGGTTAGAATTGTGTTTTGATTCAACATATATTTGGGATATAAGAGAGCAAATTTTCTTTTATAAAACCTGTTGTAATCAAGTGATTTTTAGATATGGTACATGCTTGGAAAAGTGTGCCCTAGGGGTTGAAGCTTTTTGGCATATGCTTGATATCTTTTATCTTGGGTAGCTTAACGCGTTGGGATAAAGCAAGGGGGCTTCACTTGTTGACCAATATCCTATCACGTTAGTTCATATTGTGGGTTTTTAAATTATCAAAAATTGAACCAATATATTGCAGGTATTGGGGGCGATGAGGGGTTTAAGGTGGGCGTGGGTAGGGTGGTTTATAAGGATTGAGGTATAAAAATGGGTGGGGAGGAAGTTTTAAGTATTGGGAGGGGGTTTCAAGAAAAAGAGTTTGGGTCAATATCTCTAGAAATTAAGGGTATTCTTTAATATCCCATGATCGCACGTGCTATGTGAGAGGTTCACTAAGTGAAGTCCCCGTGGGATAAAGTGAGGTGAAATAGTGTACATTTATTTTTGTTGTAAATTAATATTTCAGATCATCTTAGACTTCATAGGGATTAGATTTGGGAAACCTTTCGTGTGAGGTGAATTTTTTTAATTTCCTTAATTTACCTAGAATGAAATTTCAACAAAATATTGTGCAAAAACCATGAATCATATATCAAAGTTGGTTGCATTTATTGAAGAGTTACGAGAAAGAAGTTGGTTAACTGCAAGCTAATAAATATGCCTTCCAGGTTGTTAAGATAAATAGGTCAAATAATAAAATATTTTTCAATCCCTTGATTGTCGAACACACACTCGACAAAAAAGCATAAGGATTAGGTGGAATGCTAGAGAAAGTGGTTACAATAAACAGAGGCCATAGCTGCCTTCAAAATCTTTTGACCTCTTCCAAATCCAAACACCAACAAAAAAATATGTATGAATAGACTCCTAAATGAATCTGAGTTTCATGACAAAGCAATATGAAATTACAACTATTATTTACAGTTTTTCTACATTAACCTCAACATAACAACTATTTCAACAAAAAATGCTTCAACTATTACAACTATTTTTTATTTGGATTGGTATCGTTTCAATGCATATGGCATAGAAATTATATACCAGTGGGTACTACATAAATCTTGGTTTGAATGCCGATGACTTGGTTGTGACAATATGTTCATCAGCTTGAACTGCATTTTTTATTTGGATATGTAGCCATTGGCCCATTTTAGTCCTAGAATTCATGACAATTGGTCTGGGCACTGTATCACTTACCAACGAGAGGACATAATATTCTTATGGCATATTGTTTTCTTTGTTGTGTATAGTAGTGTTAATGCTGCAGAGCAAATTTATGAGAAACAAATATAGTCTACTTGTCTATTTATTCCACTTAGTTGATTAATACTAATGTAATAGAATTGGTAGTGTTAAACATGAAAATACCAGGTTGGTGGTATCGGAAACCAAGTCCTACACATGCATACACATCGGTCTACAAGTAAACTTATCACAAAGAAAAGCAATCCACTAAACATTTTAAGGCAACCCACACCTACACATACATAACATTGAAGCAAATAAAGAAGAAAGCAATCCACTTAACTTCCATAAGGCACATGTAGTAATTTGTGTCATACTATCTTAATTAAATTTCAATTAGTCAAGATTTAAGAGGAGCTCCTTCACTAAGGCCTTGCCTTCTAATGGTGGGATCAAACATGCTTTTTTTGCATGCCCATGTGTATGTAAATGAAGTTGAGTGCTAGTCAGTGTTAAGATTCCATATCCTAAGCTAGATTATCAGCATTCAATTTCAATTTCACAACAAAAGCATATAGACAGGATCATTGAAAGAAATAGTATCACAAGATCGACACATATTTATCCTGGGAAAAATCCAACAAAAAGCTTCCTCAATATAGATGATCAAAAAGATAAAAGATAAGACTTTAGACTTGTCCTTCTCCTCCTTGCAGATAAGACTCTCTCTCTTGCGCTACACAAGTGATGGATTGTTTCTCTATGTGTTGAAATGAGGAGCGCCTCACTTCTATTTATATTCTTTCATTCACTTGACATTTCACTCCACCAAGTCAACCCCACTCAAATTGAATGGGCCTACTTCTCTAGGATGACTCAAACAACTTAATATTATTTTAATGAGGGTGCTAATGACCCAACTTACAACAAAGGGTTTTTCCTCATGACTCTTAGTAATTCTCCCAATAGAAACATCGGGGTATAATGAAATAAAAATGATTCTCCCGATAGGAACATCAGGGTACAATAAGTAAATACACTTCGAAGTTACAATAATTCAACACTCCCCCATAACGAGAAGGGTATTCTACAACATCAACAACAGTAGTAGGAGAGAGGACATCTTCAACATCATCAGGGTGATACATCAATAAATAATTGGAATATTTTTCATCATCTTTGACATATAGTCTTCATCTTTAATTTTAGAAACAACAACACTTTGATTGTCAGCATCCTCATCAGTATTTTAGTCTTCAATCAGTAGCATCATCACAATAATATTTTGACCTTTCGATCAACATCGTCATCAACAACAATTCTTTGAGCAACATCATCATCACACTCTGATCTTTTGATCAACACTATCATCATCGTCATCATCAATACTTTGACCAACATCATCAGCAATATCAACAATACTCTGATCTTTCAATCAGTAACATCGTCATCATCAACAACAATACTCTTGATCTTTTGATCAACAAAATCATAATCAAGAACAACCTGCAATCCACAATACGAAGAAGAAATTCTACAGATCACTTTAGGAATTAAGTCTAGGGATGATACAATCCTACCACATTCTCAATGACCGAAGTCACTGGATACAATTACAAGATAATCACTCCCTATCACTTTAGGACATAAGTCCAAGGATGATGCAATCCTACCACATTCTAGACGATTGAAGTCACCGAATACAATTACAGGATAATCACTCCCTATCACTTTAGGACTAATGTCCAAGGATGATTCAATCCTACCATGTTCTCGATGACTGAAGTCACAGATACAATTACGGGATAATCACTCCCTATCACTTTAGGACTTAAGTCCAAGGATTATGCAATCCTACCACATTCTCGAGGACCGAGGTCACTAGATCACTTTAGGACAAATTTCCAAGGATGATACAATCCTACTTCTTTCTCGTAGACTCAATTCTACGGATCACTCCAGGACAGGTGTCCAAGCATGATACAATCCCATTGCAACATCAATGCTCCCCCTTTCGGGGAAGGTCTTTTTGAACAACACTAAGCTTTTCTCAAAAATATTCAAACTTTACTCGAGACAGAGGCTTCGTCAACACATTAGCAACTTGTTCATCGGTACTCACATACTGGAGCTTTATGGATCCCTTCTATATCATATCTTGAATGTAGAAATACCAGATTTCTTTGTGCTTCAATTTATCATGGAACAATAGGTTCTCCATCATATTTATACAACTCTGGTTATCACATAGAATCAATGTGGTATCCAACTCCAGGTTAAATAAACCTAACATCAACTTCCAAAGCCATATGGCTTCACAACTGGTAGAGCAAGATTCTATGTATTTTGCTTCAGTCGTGCTAAGAAAAACACTGGACTGTTTCCTGCTAAACCATGAAATCATAGCAGACCTCAGACTATAACATCCACCTAATGTGCTTCTTCTATCTGAGACACTTCCATCCCAATCTGCATCTTTGTAGCCATACAATCTGAATTCATGGTTTCCATAATAGTATAGACCAAAGTCTATAGTCCCTTTTAGATATCTCATCACAAGTTTTGTAGCTATCAGGTGAACACGTCCAGGTTGAAATAGATATTGACTCAGGGTCTTCATAGCAAAACAAATATCTGGGATAGTATTTGTTAGATACATCAATGACCTAATAATTTGTATGTATTGAGTCACATCCACTAACTCTGATGATTCATCAGCAATGAACATCATGTTGGTATCCATGGGTGTGGCCATGGCTTTACATTCCAACATATCAAATCGTTTCAATATTTCCACTGCATACTTTCCCTGATTGAGAAATATTCCTTCTGAACTCTTCCATACCTCTAGACCTAAGAAATAATGCATTAACCCAAGGTCTTTCATCTCAAATTCTTCAGCGAGCTTCTTCTTGCATTCTACAATTTGTTTCTCATTCCCTGTTAGAAATAGATCATCCAAATACAGTAATAATATGAAAGGTTCATATTCTATAACCTTGAAGCAAAGGTTAGGGTCGGATTTACTCTTGGTAAAGTCCAAGCTCATCAGAAAACTATCTATCCTTCAATACCAATCTCTCGGAGCTTGCTTCAGGCCATATAGGGGCCTTCTTAAACTTCCATATGTGATTCTATCTGTCTTCAACTTCAAATCCTTATGGCTTTTCTATGTACATTTTTTCCTCAATCACACCTTTTAGGAAGGATGTCTTCACATCCATTTGGTCTAAGTCCCACTTCATCATGGATGCAAGTGCCATGATGGCTCTAATTAAAGTATACAGTGTTACAGCTGCAAATGTTTCTTCATAATCAATTCCCTCTTTCTAAGAGAAACCTATAGCCACGAATCTTTCCTTGTACTTCTCTATACTTCCATCAGCTGCATGTTTTATCTTTTAGATCCATTTGGAATATTCCACACTCTTTCCTTCTGGTTTGGAAACTATATTGCAAACATCGTTCTTCATTATTGACTGGTATTCTTCCATCATTGATTCTACCCATTGTTTATTCTGTACATCTTCTTCATAGTTTGTAGGTTCTTGATCTACAAGATCACACATCAAATCTACATAGTTGGAAAATGGTTTGGGTTTCTTGCTTATCCTTGTGGAGCCTTCAGGAGCTCCATATCTTTCTTCTTCTTGTATAATTTCTCTTTCCCAAGAAGGATTTTTCTTTCGTGATATCTCCATCGTAGGAGGTTCTTGTGGTTTTGTAATATCATCATCTTCAGGGGGGAATGTAGCCTCTGCATTTCTGGGAGGTACATCTTCCTCATACACTTATTCATGTTGACATTTTTTGGATCTCTTGAGAAATTATTCTTCATAAAATCTTACATCTCTAGTGATTTCCATGTGATGGAATCCATAAATGTATATTTGAAATGCCTTGGATACTTCACAGTATCCAAAAAATGTTTCCTTCTTTTCGAAAGTGTTCAACTTGGTTCTTTTCTACTTCGGTATATGAACATATACGGGACAACTGAATATATTGAGGTGAGTTACCTCAGGATTCTTTACCTCAGGATTCTTTCCTATGAACATCTCTTCTGGATTCTTGAATCCAAGAGCACTATGAGATATTCTATTTTGTACATAGACAGGAATTCTTGCTGCTTTTTCCCATAGATGCATTGGAATATCTTGATCATATATCATTGTCTTCACTTCCTCCATGATGGTTTTGGTCTTTCTTTCTGCAAAACCATTTTGTTGAGGATTTTAAGGAGTAGTTAGTTCCCTCTTGATTCCAACATCTTTACAAAAATATTCAAATTCTTTTGAAGTATTTTCTCTGCCATTGTCTAATCGGAGTGTCTTGATTCTTTCGGCTGAAAGATTCTCTATCAAGGCTTTGAATTCCTTGAATTTCTCAAACACCTCACTCTTTGCTTTCAAGAAGTATATCCATGTATTTCTTGAATAGTCATCAATGAATGTAATATAGTATTCAAAACCACTCAAACATGTGGAGGACATTGGACCACATACATCTGAATGAATCGATTCCAACGTACCTTTAGATTTTGTTTCTCTCTTTGGAAATGGATTCTTGATATTCTTCCCTTTCGCACATCCTTTTCAAATGCCTTCATGGTTGATCTTCAAGTCTGGTAGTCCTGTCACTACTTTGTTCACATGAGGCACTAATTTGTAATTGATGTGGCAAAGCCTCCTATACCACAATTCACTAGGATTAGTGGTCTCATGAACAAGGGTTGTTGCTTGATGTCCCTTGACTTTGTACAGACCTCCTTCTTCTTCACCGATGACAACTGCATCTTCAATTATCTTTCCCTTAGGCCGCATGAGTACTTGGCCATATATGAATGCAACTTCGTATCCTTTCTTATCTAAAGCTGATATAGAAATTAAATTCTTTTTTAGACTTGGTACATATAAAACTTCTTTCATCTTCAGGGGATTTCCTGAATCAAGCTTGTAGCTTACTTCACCAATTCCTTTGATTGGATATCGATAGTCATCTCCTAGAGATAATGTCTAAGGAGAGTTCCTTTCTTCAAGTTTTGACAAAAATTTTTTTTGTCCTGACATGTTCTTTGAAGAAACACTATCAATAAGCCATGCATCTTCTCTAGGTGTTACAGAACCAAAGAGTGCAGAGAATAATACATACTCCTCGACGTCTTCTTCCCTTGCATGATTTATTTGTGGTCCTTCTTCTTCTTCTTCTTCATCCTCATCTTGAGATATATATGCTAGATGTATTTTGTAATTGTTCCTCTTATTGTATTCTTCTCTCTTCATAGGACCATTTATGGAAATGTGTCCTATCTTGTCACAATGAAAACACTGAAAGCTGGAGTAGTCCTTCTTTGGAAAAATTTCTCTCGTTCTTTGGAACCTTCTGGGAGGTTAGGAATCCTTGTGGTTTTCCTTCTTGAAGTTGGGTTGGCTCCTTCTTCTCATTGTATATGTGGATAAGGATTGATCATCTTCCTTCAATAGAGATTCTCTATTGGCCACCCTAGCCTCCTGTTGAATACATGCTTCCCATACAGTATCAAACTTCAGGCTTTCCTTTCTAGCACACATCATTTGGTTGTATGGCTCCCAGGGTCTAGTGATACCATTGAGAGTAGTCATAACCAACTCATATTCATAAAGGGTGTCTCCAATGGCTTCTAGTTGTTCCTTGAACTGGGAGACCCTTGTGAAATAGTCATGGATGGATTCTCCATGACTCATCTTGGTGATATTCAATTGAGCTCTTAGATTCATCTTTCTGTTGATGTTTCTTCCTTCATACATCCCTGCTAACTTTTCTTTTGGAATCTTCTTGGATGACACTTGAGGGATCAAGTGATCCTTGAGAGAATCAACAATAATCCTTTGTGCCCAAATCAAATCCTTCTTTTGCTTCTCCTTAGCTTTAGCCTCAACAGGTTCTGCAACTTCATCCTTGATATATTTTTTAATATCATTCTCTTTGATAATGAGGCCTATTTTGTATTTCCATGCTCTGTAATTCTCTATGCCTTCTAGTTTGTCCTCAAGATTGGTGCTTGGGGCCATCTCATGAGAGGATTATAGAGAATTACAAAAGATTGAAATTGTGGAAAATGAGAAATTTATCTTACCAGGAGATGTGCTTGACTAAGGTGATTTGAATGGTGTGCTTGGTTTCTGGAGATCTCAAGTCTTCACCTCTAGAATATGACTTGCGAGATTTTGTAGTGCAGTTTTCTGGTTCACTGGATTTTTGCAGTTTTCTGGTCCAGTGTCAAACTAGGGTTTTACTTTCCCAAATATCTACCCACTTAAAAACTTCGATCTCAGGCTTAGTAGGTGCACTCTAGGAGGGAGAAACTTTCCATGCAATCAGATCTTCAAAAATAAAAAATTTCCCAAAACCATAATTTCTTGTCGAGGAGAGAGAGAGGGATTTTTCACCTTGTGAAAGTTGTCCTATTCAAGTTAGCTCTGAGACCATGTTAATATTCCATATGATAAACTAGATTATCAGCATTCAATTTCAATTTCACAACAAAAGCATATAGACCAGATCACTAAAAGAAATAGTAACACAAGATCAACACAGATTTATTCTAGGAAAACCCTAAAGGGAAAAACCCAGCAAAAAGCTTCCTCAATATAGATGATCAAAAGGATAAAATATTACTTCAGACTTTTCCTTCTCCTCCTTGCAGATAAGAATCTCTCTCTTGAGCTACACAAGTGACTGATTGTTTGTCTATGTGTTGAAATGAGGAGTGCCTCACTTCTATTTATATTCTTTCGTTCACTTGACATTTCACTCCACCAAGTTAGCCCCACTAAAATTGAATGGGCTGACTTATCTAGGAGGACTCAAACAACTTAATATTATATTAATGAGGGTGTTAATGACCCGAATTACAATGGAGGGTTTTTCCTCATGACTCTTTGTAATTCTCCCGATAGGGACATTGGGGTATAATGAAATACAAATGATTCTCTCGATAGGAACATTGGGGTACAATAAGTAAATACACTTCGAAGTTACAATAATTCAACAGTCAGGATGTGCATCTGTTAGATTGAAAGCATTTTTCCTATTTCCCTATTAGAACTATGTTTTCCTTCTATAAATTGAAAGGTTCTTAGAATATTATGGCATCAAGGAGAGAAACACAACTTATGAATAAATAGGATGATGTATACTAGTATTTTGACATGCCCTGTTTCAAGTTGGAAGGGTTTGATACAAGATTTGAATATCAAGCCTTCTATTATAGGAACATGTTCCCTCAATCTTGGAGATTATGCATTTCCTATGAAGAATATAACCAAAACTACTAAGATTGTTGTATCTTTATTTATCAGTGGCAAGGCACCTGAAGCAGCACTTACTGTAAGTCTTCCCTTTCCTATGGTATGCACCTTTGGTGACATACATCCAAATCTGTTCCGTAGGTTTTTTTTGTTTGAAAATCGATGCTTTTTCCATTATCTGTGTCTTCTTTGTAGCTAAATTTCTCTTGGAGTCCTTTCAAAATCCTTAGTTGTTTATTAATCATCTTGTTTTGTGTAGGTTGCTCTTAATTTTGTGGAGCTTCAAACTTCCCAAGAAATAATGGACCCAGTTAATAGAAATATTGTGCCATAATCACCTTCATATGGGGAGCCTTAGTTAGAAAAGGAGGATCTTTTTTCTCTCAAAGAAGGCCTGAGGAAGGTTAAAAATTTTATAGACTATGTAGGAATAGGAAGAGGAAAGAAGGCTTGTAGAGAAGAGGTTGGGAATGATGGTATATTTTCTGGAAGGAGTGATGGATATGAATATGTATTTGACAGTGATATTGTTGATGAATGTGATGAAGATGAAGCTGATGACAAGGATGGATTTAGTTTTTGGTATTCCTTCATCTATGGGACTTTGGCGGCAACTAATCATGTTGAAGGAGCTCTTTATTTGGACTTTAGATAAGATGGAGATGATGATAATTGGATCATCAATCATAAAGAAAGTTTAGAATCAAGTTCCAAGGTAATTGAGGAGCCATGTTTGTCAGAATCTAATTCTCCTCTTGCATAGCCTTCCATGTGGAGCCTTCTTCCTTAGAAAAAAAGGAAATTGAATTGTCGGTCACCACAAGCAAGAGGAGAGCCACTGTTGAATAAATCATATGGAGAAGAAGGGGGAGATGATATTGAATTTGATCGCCGACAATTATGCTTCCCTATTGAATCTCTTCCATTAGTGCTTTCTCGTTTCCACCTCTCTTTCATTCTCTGATATTTTTTACTACATATTTGGTTGCAGCATATAGGTTTTGTTGCTAGTTCACAATCTCAAAGTTTTGGTTGAACGGTCATTTCCTTTGAGTAATCACAACCTCTAAAATGAACGCTTAATTTAAAATGAATTACACATTTTTATTTGATAGGGTACATCAACAAGCTTAGGTTTTAGAGTCTTGGAATAGGTTTTTGTGAGTAAATTTCTCCAAGACTACTAAACAAAACAAGTAGCCAGGTGAGAGAGTGAAATCCTTGGTATAATTAGTGTTCTTAGGAGGCTCCTCATACACAGGAGTTAAGCACGAGAAAGCGTACACGTTTGTGGTGGGGATAGTCCCTTGCCACTCTTTGTGCAATGCTGCAGATATTTCCAAGATCTTATTCATATCTAGGGGATTTTTAGGTACCTTTTGTGCTTTCGACCTTTGGGATTTGCTACCCTACCCATACGGTAGATCCCTCCTGCGATTGTCCTCCTGATCATTGGTTATATTTGGGTGACCTTAGTTTCTTTACCTAGGTATCGTATGGGTTACTTGCAGAGGTTATTATATGAGTGTCCTAGTCAGGTAGGGGTTTGAAAGCACAGCCACTTTCTGCGTTGAAGCTGAGGGCCACTATAATTGGTTACACACCTCCTAGGAGAGACATACCTTCTACATTCAGGAGCTCATTTATCCTCCCCTTGGCTTGCTTTCATTTTGGCTTAGATTCTCTTAGGAGTGTGATCTGTGTGCACTAGATTGCTCTAGGATTCATAATTAGTTGAGTCTCTTTATTTTTGTGGAGTCATCGTGGATCGAGGACAGGAATCTCGTTGTTCTCGACGGTTAGCAGGCCTTCTGCCTTGTACGCCTCCTCCTCCTCCATGGAAGAGAGTTAGACAATCTAAGTGGACTCACAATCACTGTGATTCGCACATCGATCTCATCATGAATCATGCATCTGAGATCCCGGAGGCCCCTCTTTCTCCGTCCTCCAAGATGGGGAATGTGCCTTTGAGTGTATATGGGACTCCAGAAGAAACCGATCTCTTTGAGGTTGGTGGATCATATAATGGATGATACCAGTTTTTAGATTATGTAAATACTAACCAATGATCTTCTCCTTGAATGTTGAGTGGTGAGACTCATCCTAATACTTCTAGCACTAGCCCTTTCATATTTGGCATGCCAAACCTTTCAGAACCTTTTCTGTCATCTTCTGTAGATCCTCATATAAATCCTAGTACTATGCTTGGAATCACTTCCATTCCTTACCATGCGGATAGGTTTGGTAGTGGTCATATTGCACCTTCCATTCCCTTTGTGGGAGGATCTTCATACCCATTACCTAGGCCTAATGCTAGTATTCTTTTGCACAAAAGAGGCCCTAGACATGTGAACAATGGAAGTGCAACTTAAATTCCATCCTATTCTCCATCGTCTTCCGCACCTATTCCTTTGAACACATTTCTTGTGACGCATTCTCCCCATATCTCACACGGTTCTTCGAGATGGAGTGCTACCTCTAGCCATGTTGTTCCCTCGTTTATGAGTACCTTTGCATTGGGAGGTTACGTACCTATTTATGTGTCTAGCATTCATCCCTTCTATCAACCTTATAATTATGGCTAGGTAACACCCAAATCTCAAGGTATACCAAATTATAACATTCTCGTGTATCCTTTTATGGGTAAAGCGGGAGGAGGCTATTATCCCACTCGCCAAGGCCATGGTATTTACAACAACCAAACTTACATGAACCAATTTAGTTGGGGGCCATGTGTCATGTCCAAAATTTTGCATTGGGTCACAATTGACCAATCACACTTTCTGTATTCATTAGAGTTTGTCAAATTGATGCTAAGGGTCAAATAATTGCCTAGGAGGAAAATTACTAATTTCTCAGGTTGGGGGTGGAAGCTTTGGCATTTGGAATAAGGGGGATAATGAATGATGTTTGAACATTAGAATGGCATAAATATTTAATAAAGGAGTTAAATAATTAAATACCAGAGAAAATTGAAGTGGCAATGGAGCATGGAGATACGTGGAGACTATGGGGCCCACACAAGCTGTAAATTTGGTGCCACATGCCATCCTCTTCTTGCAATTTCGAATCCATGGGAAGCCTAAAGGTTATTGTATGAGTTAGAAGGCTAATACACTTGGCCATATGAATCATAGGTCAAATTTTGGAGGAAGTGTAACTTACATGGGAGAGGAAGAGTCATTTTGGAGTTAGTGAGACACTTGGACTAGATTCCCTAGCTCTATGACAACAATGATGAAGATGCTATGCCACCTATGACAAAAATCAGATATGAAGGATCAAATCTAACATATCTGACATGTCAGGTCGAAATGGAGCATACAAGTGGGCTCTCATGGTATTTGGGGAAGCTAAATGGGATCCAACTCAAAATTGGGGAAGGTGGAAGGCTAGGAAAGGGCGGACACATGGCAAATCATGAGCACACACCCTAATTCGAATTGGCTTGAGTTTGTGGATGGATTGGGAACCTTAGAAGGCTAAGGATGGTTATAAAATACAGGAAGCAACCAAGATAATAGGTTTTGATCATTTGAGAAATTGTCATTTGTTGGAAAAGAAATCCAACTAACTTTTACAGTCCGTTGAGGAGCTCACCCACTGGCCTACCTTCTAATGCCAAATATTGTTGCACCTGTAAAACAAATATTTTTAGTTAAAACTTGTAATGAAAGTAATTTGGATAATATGGCATCATAATAGATAAACTTATGGGCATGAAGTTCATAGAAAAAACCAATAGAGCGCAAATAAGAAAACATTTTTTAGCTCAATGGCAGGTGTTTTAAGAGACGAGTCTGGGCGGGCTGACGAGTCTGTAGATTTGGTAAATCCGTAAGCCGATCTGTACAGCCTGGAAATATCTGCGAGTGATTTAAATGCTGCATATGCAAGCATACATGCGAGGGAGATTAATGATGGTTGTACTCAACTGCTGTCGAACCCAGGGAAGTAACTGACTAGTGATTAGAGGTGAACCAAAAACAATAAAAAAAAACCTAAAAAAACCACAAAATAGCGAAAAATAGCTCCACCTATATCACCAATAAAAAAAACCCAAAAAACAAGACTCCCAATCTCAATATAGCCTAACAATCACCTCACAAACACTATGTATCAACAAAACCCTAACAACACCCCATAACTCCTCCCGTCCAACATGATCCCTCTCCTCTCTTCTTCTTCTTCCCTTCTAACTTTATATTATAGTACTCATCCATCTTCCCTTCTAACTTTATATTATAGTACTCATCCATGAATGTGACTTTATATTATAGTGTTCTCCAACCCCATAACTCCTCCCTCTACTCATCCTTTTGACTTCATATTACACTTCTCATCCATGAACGTGACGTTATATTATAGTGTTCTCCACCCCCATAACTTCTCCCGTCCAACATGATCCCTCTACTCTTCCCTTTTGACATGAATGTGACTTTATATTATAGTGTTCTCCAACCCCATAACTCCTCCCTCTACTCATCCTTTTGACTTCATATTACACTTCTCATCCATGAATGTGACTTTATGTTACAGTGTTCTCTATAAAAAAACAAATAAAAAATGAGAAACGTGAAAGGACTCACAATAAAATATAGTTTAATAAGCACAATTTTTGGAAAGATTACTTTTACATTTATAATAAATTAATAAAATTTGGATTTTTATTGTGAATTTATGTTATAGTGTTCTCTAGAAAGATTTTGTTTATATTTATAATAAATTTGGATTTTTATAAAAGTATATAAATTTAGATGTGAAAAAATAATAAATAAAAAATAAAAATATAGAGATGGTTTATTCTATATTTTATGGAAATGGAAATGACTTCTAAACTGTAGAGGATTTGTATGTGAAGAGGAAATTATTGAAATTGCAGGATTTGGATGTGAAGAGGAAATTATTGAAATTGAAATTTGGGTTGTTGAAATTGTAATTTTAATTGTAAAATGGATTCAGTGTCTTTGATTATGCAATTCTAGCAATCCAAAATTACCATTTCAACCATCATCAACCCAAAACTACAATTTTAACAATTTCAATTAAATTTCAACCAAAAAATCTCTAAATTTTAAATGTAAATCATCTTAAATTTAATTTAATTTTGAAATCAAAACAAAAATAAAATAAAAATAGACACAAAATGCAACAATCCACTAAATGTCGTACCATAAAGCAAAAACATATGATCAGTTAAATTTCATTATGCTAGGCAATGTGTGAACATGGAAATTTCATAGACAAGTCAAAAAAGTGCTGCCTCGCTTATCCACTTAGCTGGTGAAAGGAGTAAATGTATTATATTTTTTTAGGCATAACAATGCTCACCTACATAGAGTTAACAGTTTACAAGGTTTGAACCATTAAGGAGTAATCTTAAAAATGCATCTTGTCATCAACTTATATACACTTCCGAGGCTGTCATTCTCCAACTTAACTTCTATATATGAAAAAACTACTTTAATTTCTGTGTGACGAGACCAGTCTGAACATCCTGCATATCTTCAAAAGAAGGAAGCAAAACTAAACCTCCATAGATCGAACATTAAACTATAAAATCAAATTTAAAATGTATTAATCTGTTAAACTCTGACTACTTAAGTTTTTGCTCTATACAAGAGTTCTGAGCATGTATGTAGAC
Source organism: Pseudotsuga menziesii (assembly GCA_001517045.1). Taxonomy (NCBI): domain Eukaryota; kingdom Viridiplantae; phylum Streptophyta; class Pinopsida; order Pinales; family Pinaceae; genus Pseudotsuga; species Pseudotsuga menziesii. Next base: position 5,065 of record LPNX010459000.1, on the reverse strand, counting down.
ACAGCAATTTGATACCGTAAAATGTAGTAATATTTGTGTTTTTTTTGCTATGCTGGACTGGTCAATCGTGTCTGGTCATGGGCAGACACGAGATCAATGCTTTAAACAATATTGTAGAAATTTAATGTTTTCTGATTGAATTTGATAAAATTAAAAAAAAATGACATGATTTCAGTACTCATTTAGAAGTTTAGAAACGCGGTCTGCAATTGAAGCCTTGGCAGCTGGAGATACACCTTCTTCGCCGATGATAGTTGCCAAAAATCCTTCCGCCAGGACTCTGTTCTCTATCACTATGGCCGCATCCTTCTCCGGAACACTCCAACCATCTTTAGAAAACGCAATCTGCCATCCCCCACCAACATTAATTTACAGCAATTAATGCAAAGAAACAGATAAAGATTATGAAATGAATTCTGAGAATATAAGGCATTGACGATACCCCTAGGCCGGCCGATGAAACCGAAAACAGAGTGCAGTAGCCAGGGAGAAAATTCTTGTCCTTGAAAACGTCTTTCAATTGCTCAATCGCCTTCGCTTCCGCCTCGCTGTATAAACATGCATCTTCACACGCTATCCTGCACTTCTCGCTCACTTTGCGACAGAACTCAATGCCTGTGAGTGGCAAGATGAATACAATTCGCACCAGTTTCTCATATGGGCCTGGAATACGTTTACCATTAAATCCCATAAGTTCCACTTTTTCAATACTAAACACACACGAATTGGTTTTTGTTATTTTAACAAACTTACAGGTTACAAGATCCATGTAGAATTCCAATGTATTGCCCAACTCTTCGGCCGTCTTGTGCTTCCATTTGAGAAGAAGGTGGGCGACTATGGCCTCCTCAATGTACAAACCGTGTGTTGTAAACTTGACAAATTTCCCCTCGATCATCATCCCTCGAAC